>JANHAO010005426.1:0-22664 GCA_026873985.1 Saraca asoca | reverse complement strand
GACATGATAGAAATAAAAACCAAATTCATTAATGAAAAGAATTGCATAATGTTTAGAACAAAGAAAGAAAGAAAGAAAAGATGAATAGATGAAAGAAGAAAACTATGATGAAAATAGACTAGGATTGTTGAAAGAACATTAAATAAAGAAGGAATCCTAAATTCAACTCAAAGAACTCTTAAGAAAATAAGAAAACTCATGCTCTAAGTAATCTTAATTAATGAAAACTAATGACTAATTGTGTCTTCAGGATGCTCAAGATCAGCTTATATAACAATTTTTGGGCTGGAACATGGTTGTGCTTTGGGACACGGGCTGGCCGTGTTTTAGGCTAGAAGCTTGCTGGATGTTTGCTAGCTATTGCACTGAACATGATCGTATCCCAGGACACAGCCAGGCTGTGTTTGGTGCTGGCTTCTTATTTTTCTTCAGCTTCTTTCTTGTTTGACTTAGGTTCTTCTCTTGGCTTCTTTCCTAGCTTTTTCTCAATTCAAGTGTGCTCCAAATTTCGACTTTCATCCTTCTTTTTAAGCCTCTTTGCTAACCTGAAAAGATAAATACAAACTACAGTAGTACCAATGAACAAATAAACTAAAATAGGACAAAAGGTGTAGCAAAACCACAAATTAATAGCTAATCAAGAGGTAATAATTATCATAATAATAGACATTTTACTCATTTATGACAACATCCATGGTAGCTTTCATTAATCTAAAGTAAATTCTATAGAGTTTCAATACAATAATTTTAGCTTGCTCTACGAGGATCCTCCTCCTTCTATTTATAAAAGGTAGAAGGTTACAGATGTAATTTTACATGTAGTAAATAAGTTATATCAAACATTAAATGTACAAGACAATTTAATCTTCTACAAAGTGACTTTTACAGATTACTTTCTATGGGGTGGGCCCCTTATCTGTGTGTTGACGTAAGCTTATCTAGTGCTCTATCTTGCTGAGCCTTCTCTATGTCATTGAGATTTTGGCTATGCCCGTCTTTGTGAGCTAAAATGCTCAGCTTTGGGGTTGCTGCTAGCTTTCTTCCAGTGAGGCGAGCTTCACTCTTGGCGAGGTGAACTTTAGCGAGTTGTTTCTCTAGTTTCAAGCTTTGCTTGCATCCCAACCTCACAATTAGCGAGGTGGTGCAATCTTAGTGAGTTGAGCTATCTTTAGCTGGTTCTCAATCTCCACTGAGGCTTTTGCTTTTCCAATATTTGAGACCAGATTTTGCCTAAAACATAAGTCCCTTAATTCAGTTCACTTTGCAGACTGGGAGTTGTAATTTTCTTAAGCCTTTGTTTATAGTTTTAGTCAAAGTCTTTGTACTCAGACTACTGTATTGTCTTTTCTATCTTTTGAACTTTCATTTCACCTATTTCAAGCCATGCTTCTTACTATTTGTGATCTATAGTCATTGACATGGTGGCCTCATTTTCTTTAGACTGTCCAATCTGAGATAGCCAATCATCTATTGGATCTTTCACTGAACCTGGACCAGTTTATAAAGCTTGAAAAGATCTTCCTGCTTCTTCGTGGAATGGCTTGATGGAAGCTTCAGCTAAGCCCCCCATGTTTTTGTTAGTTCAACTTTTGGTGAATCATTTTGAGGCATGTATGGCCTATTACAGAACACCATGAGGCGTGGATGGCCTACTGCATGTGACTCTTATGGATAGCTCATTATGCTGGCTGTGGGGGAGTCTTATGTAGATCTTAGATTATCTCCTTATGGTTCTTTTGTGAGATTCAGCCTTGCCAGCCAGACTCCTACGTGTTTTTTGAGTTACTCTAGGTGTAGGCTAGGAAGGGAGCCGTTGGATGAAGAGGAATATAAGAAGAAGAAGATTGAGGAGCAATCATGCTCGTTGGTTCTTTGGCCAATTAGAGTTCATCTCTTAGGGGTCGACTCTCTTCTTCTTCATGAAGTGATAGCTATAGGCTTTATGCATTTATTTTTGTATCTCTCATCCTCTGATGTAATCTTACCTTGTTGAATGAGACCTTTAATGAATGAACTTTCTTTGTAACTCTTGAATGTTGCTTTGCACTTTTCGGATGATGATGTATTTTTTCTATAAAGCTAAATTGAATAAGATATTCAGATGACCAATCAACCATATTTAATCAATAAATCATGGCATCTAAGTGCTCTTATAGTTAATAAGTGTTATTCAAATAGGTCGTATACGAGCTACGCCTAGAAAGAGGGATCACATGCGAGCTGTGATCATTTAGTCATATGTGAGCTATGTTTTACTGCTTATGCTACAGTAATTTTGTTACTCAATGGGTAGGTAATTAAGTTTATTTTGACATCTTTGCACCTTAGTGAGCTCATAGCTCATTGCTAGATTCTAAGTGTTTAATGGTGCCTCTGCACCTCAGTGAGCTCATAGCTCATTGCTGGATTTTGAGTGTTTAATAGTGCTCCCGCACCTCAGTGAGTTCATAGCTCATTGCTAGATTTTAAGTGTTTAATAGTACCTCGTTGAGTGTTTAATAGTGCCTCCACACCTCATCGAGCTCATAGCTCATTGCTAGATTCTGAGTGTTTAATAGTGCCTCCGCACCTCAGCGAGCTCATAGCTCATTGCTGGATTTTGAGTGTTTAATAGTGCTCCCGCACCTAAGTGAGTCATAGCTCATTACTGGATTTTAAGTGTTTAATAGTGCCTCTACACCTCAGCGAGCTCATAGCTCATTGCTAGATTTTGAGTGTTTAATAGTGCCTCCACACCTCAGCGAGCTCATAGCTCATTGCTAGATTCTGAGTGTTTAATGGTGCCTCCACACCTCAGCAAGCTCTTAGCTACATTGGATTTTGAGTTTTTAATAGTGCCTCCGCACCTCAGCAAGCTCCTGGCTACGTTGGATTTTAAGTGTTTAATAATGCCTCCGTACCTTAGAGAGCTTTTGGCTACATTGGATTTTGAGTTTTTAATAGTACCTCTGCACCTCAGTGAGCTCTTGGCTGTGTTGGATTTTGAGTGTTTAAGAGTGCCTTCACACCTCAATGAGCTCTTGGCTACGTTGGATTTTGATATCAATATAAAATAGTAACATTTCACTGGAAATACTTAAGCAGAAATTTGGAATGCTTTCATTAACTTTAGTATGATATTACAAGATCAGAATATGGTTCTAATGGATGGCTCTTACTCTTGATCAGCGGTTCACTGAGTCTGTTGAGCTTGCTGCTTTGATGGCTTCACCACATAATCCTGCAATTGACCTCTCCTATTGAGATCTTCTTTGGCATCCTTTAGTGACTAGCATTCCAAAGTATTGTACCCAATCTCATTATGGTAGGCATAAAATTTATCTTTATTGCTCTTGAACTTGCCAGGAGTCGAAAGGGGCTTGGGCTTCCTAAAGTTTTCCCTATCTCATTCTATCGCAAAGATCCTATCTTGCATATCAGATAGAGCGTTATAGCTTTCATAGCAACCGTGAGGTTAGGGTCACTCATTCCTACCCTTCTTTGTAGGCCAGATACTGGGGCCATAATTTTGGTTTTCCTCACTCCTCTTTTTGCCCTAAGGAGCGATGGTCATCTCACCCTTATGCCTGAGCTCTTCCATGCCAAAGGTCTCCTCCTATCTTATTTGTTTGGCAGCTCACTCATAGAATTCAATGAGGTCCTGAGCCGGGGACTTGTAAAGACTTTTGTATAACTTTCCATCCTTATGGAGTCCCACTGAGATTGCTGTTAGGATGCTCTTCTCTAAGAGATTCTCTGCAAAGTTTGCTTCATGCCTGAACCTGGCTATGTAATCCTTCAGTGATTTGTTCTTATGCTGAAAGATCATCGCAAGATGGTAGGGAGGCACAAGCTACCTCTTCAATGCCTGATATTGGTCGATGAATTTCTTTTGACATTCT
This sequence comes from Saraca asoca, assembly GCA_026873985.1. Classification (NCBI taxonomy): domain Eukaryota; kingdom Viridiplantae; phylum Streptophyta; class Magnoliopsida; order Fabales; family Fabaceae; genus Saraca; species Saraca asoca. The sequence goes on along the minus strand of JANHAO010005426.1, from coordinate 18,783 downwards.
TCCCAGCCATTGATACTACGAGCTAGGAGGCTTCTGAACCATGCTTGAGGTATGCCTCCTAATGTGGCCGGGAAGACATGATATTTGATTAGAGGGTTAGCTATTTGAAGATCCATCTGGACATTGAATGCATCCAGATGGTCGTATAGATCACTATTTCCATCATATAATGGGATCACAGGAACTTTAAGCTTTTATGAAAGGGGCTGCATTTTGATTTCCATGGAGAATGGTAAGCTTTCCTGATGATGAGGTTGATTGTTTTGAGATTGGGGGTATTCCTCTAGTTGCTTTAATCTTTGGAGGACTTCCTTCATTATTAGGTCTTGTGTTTCAGATCACGAGCTAGAGCTTTTAACTTGTTGCAAGCCCCTAGACTACTGACCATTATGATTCTCGTGAGTTTCCTCATGAGTTTCTTGACATAGCTACTGGAGCTGTGCCATGATCTCCTCCTGCCTTCGTGCACCCTGGGCTTGTGCTTGTGCTAGCATTCTAACAATTTTAGCCAACTTTATTACCATGTTTTCAAGCATCAGCTGGGGTTGGCCAGACATTTGTGCCTCTTCAGTTCCAAGGGTAACAGTAGGCTGGTAATGAGTTTCAGTAGTGGGAATGTCTGCCAGCTGAGCGATCAAAGTACTTGAGCTTCTGGTGATTCTTCCTCTCACCAGTGTAGCTGAAAAGAAAAGTAATTCAAAAAATAGATGGGCCCTTCCTCTAGCGCCAAAATATTGATGGTGAAATTTGGTTATGCCAAATTTTGATCAACCAGTGTGGTTCTTTTATCCTCAAGCTACTCTTTAATGAATGAAATGAGAAATGAAGAAGATGACGGAGATGGTAGAGAGGAAGAAGAGTAATGGGATGCAGTGTTTTTAATATGGTTTGACTAAAATCAGGCAGTACTAGTCCCTACGTCCATAGTAGCTTTTATTAATCTGAAGTAAATTCTACAGAATTTTGATACAATAATTTCAGCCTACTCTATGAGGATGTCCTCCTTCTATTTATAGAAGGTAAAAGGTTATAGATGTAATTTTACATGTAGTAAATAAGTTACATCAGACATTAAATGTACAAAACAATTTAATCTTCTACAAATCGGCTCTTGCAGATTGCTTTCTATGGGGTAGGCCCTTTGTCTGTGTGCTGACATAAGCTTGTCTAGTGCTTGATCTTACTAAGCCTTCTCTATCTCATTGAGCTTTTAGCTGTGCCCATCTTTGTGAGCTGAAATGCTTGGCTTCGAGGTCGCTGTTGGCTTTCTTCCAGCAAGGTGAACTTTAGCGAGTTGTTTCTCTGGCTTTGGGCTTCGCTTGCATCCCAACCTTGAGGTAGTGAGGTGGTGCAATCTTAGCAAGCTAAGCTATCTTTAGTTGCTTCTCGGTCTCCGCTAAGGCTATTGCTTTTCCAATATTTGAGATCAGATTTTGCCCATGACACTTTCCTTCTAAAGTTTATAACTTCTCAACCAACCAAAGAAATTAAAATAAGTGTGATGAGAAATTTTGAGACAAGTATGAATGGAAATAGATGATTGAAGCTTGGTGATGATCAATAGAAGATTGATATTCACACCATTCATGGCCAGAGAAATAGGTCATGGCATCATGACTATACAGTGTTTGGGTGAAATTAGATTTCACTTTGAACATTTAAACAAGGAGTTTTTTAATGATGTTTGATGTGATGGACAAAGAGTTGTCAACCTATTGATTAGGAATTACATGGAGATGTAATTGACAAGGAGTTGTCTATCTAGTCTAATTTATTTGGATTCCTTGGCCTCAGTCAAATTCAAGTAAATTAAACTGGGATCCTAACTTACTATGATTATCATCCAACGTGATAATTTAATTATAAAATAGAGGGACATTGAAATTGAAGAAAATAGTAAGAGTGCATTTTTATTAAAGTCCATATAAAATAAATTTTATGCTTAGATATTGATCCACTCTACTCTTATTGAAGGTTGTTAAAAATGATGAATAACATCTCTTTAAAAAGCATTTTGACTAATAATAAGCTAACTTAGCCAAATTATGTGGATTGGTTGTGAAACTTAAAATTGTCCTCAAGTAGACAAAGATGGCCTATGTCCTTGAGAAGGATTCTCATTGACCTCCATTTGAAGTTTCAAGTGAATATGAAAGTTTTGACTTTGATATTGACTTGAAACATGATGAAGACACTGATTAAGTAGCATGTGTGATGTTAGCTTCAATATCTCTTGAGCTTCGATAACAACATGAGAATATGACACCCTTTGCATTTGCTAGAGTTATATAAAAGGCATATTCATATTGAGAGATACCATGTGTCTCAGGAACAATTCAATTGTAAGATGGCTGAGGAATTATCTATTGCAACTCATGTGCTAAAGATGAATGAGCTAATAAAGAGACTGGCATAACTCAATCATGTGATCGATAATGCTCATGCAATGAACATTATACTACATTCTCTTCCTAAGTTATATGGGTAGTTTATCATGAACCTTTCATAAACAAGATAAAGGTTTGTCTTGTAAAGTTGCTCAACATGCTTAAAACTATTTAAATGGCTTTTAAGAAGGAACAACCTATATTGATGGTTAGTACTTCTTCTAAGCCCAAAAAAGGTAAGTAGAATAAGCCTAAGAAGAGTTCAAATGCTAAGGCTAAGGTTGAGAAACATAAAAATTGTGTACAAAAGAAGAAAAAGAGCATTCCCGAAGGTAGATGCTACTATTAGGGGTATAGAAGGCCATTGGAAGCAAAACTGTACTTATCTTGAGACTGTGAAATGGAAGAAGCTTCTACTTTAGTTAAAAAAATTAAGAAACAACGGTTTAGTAAATCCATAAATTCATCCTATCTTTGACATTACAGGCTTAGTCATACTAATGAAACTAGAGTCATGAAGTTACATAAACATAGATACTTGGATACATTTGATTATGAACCATATGAAACTTATGAATCATGTCTCATTAGGAAGATGACTAAGAGACCCTTTACTGGAAAAGATGTGTGTGGCAAAGAAGTGCTAGAGTTAATACATAGTGATGTATGTGGTCCAATGACTACTCTAGCCATAAGAGGTTTTTTCCATTTCATCACCTTTACCAATGATTACACTAGGTAGGGGTACATGTATTTGAAGAAATACAAGTCTAAAGCCTTTGCAAAGTTCAAAGAATTCAAATCTGAAGTAGAGAAACAAATTGGAAGAAGTATCAAGACACTTAGATTTGATTGAGGTGGAGAATACTTAAGCTAGGAATTCATAAATTATTTAAAATAGTTTGGGATTCTTTCATAATGGATTCCACCTATAATGCCACAAATGAATGATGTTTTAGAATGGAAAAACTGTACCTTGCTTGACATGGTAAGTTCCATGATAAGCTTTGCAACTTTACCTATCTCTTTTTGGCGCTATAGTTTGGAAACTATTATATATATCTTTAACCATGTCCGGAAAAAGTCTATTGATAAGCCACTACACAAGCTATGGTTCGGGAAGAAACCCAGTCTTTCACACATAAAGATTTGGGGATGTTTTGGTTATATAAAGCATATCATCACAAAAAAGTTGGGATCTAAGAGTGATAGATGTCAATTTGTGGGATACCCTAAAGAAATAAGGGGTTACTACTTTTATCATTTTGTTGAGCAAAAGGTGTTTGTCTCAACAAATGTTACCTTTTTGGAAAAAAGAGTTTATCATTGAAAAGGCTAGTGGGAGTAAGATATAAATTGAAGAAGTTCAAGAGCTATAACATGACATAGATCATGCAGTTAAGGATGAGCTTAATCAAATATTTCAAGGAGGTGAGATAAGTAATGAAACTTAAACTACATATATACTTCAGAGATCTAGTAAGGATCATCATTGTGAACCTGAAAGATATGGTTTTCTCTTTAAATAAGAGATCAAAAATAATGAGCCTACTAGTTACTAAGAAGCAATATTAGATATTGATTCCTTGAAGTGGCAAGAAGCCATGAAATCCAAAATGGATTCAATGCATGAGAACCAAGCATGGGACTTGGTTACTGCACCTGAAAAGGTAAAACCAATTGAGTGCAAGTGGGTTTTTAAAAGAAAGGCAAATATAGATGGCAAAGTATAAACCTACAATGCTATATTAGTGGCAAAAGGTTACAGGCAAATACAAGGTGTTAACTATGAGGAAAGCTTTTTACCAACTACCTTGTTGAAGTCCATTAGGATTTTACTTACTATAGTCACATACTATGACTATAAGATTTGACAAATGGATGGCAAAATAACTTTTGCTAATGGAATCCTAAAAGAGGATGTATATATGATACAACTTGAGAGTTTTGTGTATAAGATTGAACCCCACAAGGTATGCAAGCTAAAAAAGTTCATTTATGGAATGAAGCAAGCTTCATAGAGTTGGAACATCTATTTTGATAAAGCAGTCAAATTGTTTGACTTCATCAAAAGCATTGATAAATCATGTGTGTAGAAGGAGTATAGTGGGAGTGCGGTTGTGTTCTTATTTGACATGTTGCTTATAGGACACAACATTCCCGCGTTACTATTTGTTAAGTGCTGGTTATCCAAGACATTCTCTATGAAGGATTTGGGAGAAACAAGTTTTGAGTATGAAGATCTATAGAGATAGATCTAAAAGGTTGCTTGGCTTCTTTCAATCCACATACATAAACAAGATACTAAATAGGTTTAGCTTAGATGGATCCAAGAAGGAGTTATTACCTATGTCTCATGGTGTTCATTTGTCAAGGAAGGAGTGTCTTTAGATGGAAGATGAACGAAAACACATGAATGAAATTCTTTATGCATCTGTAATATGATCAATCATGTATGCCATATTATGTACCCAGCTAGATGTCTTTTATACACTAAGTGTGGCTAGTTGATATCAGGCCAATCCAGGTGAAAGATATTAGAATGTAGTCAAGACCACCCTTAAAGACTCGAGAAGAACGAAGGATATGTTCTTGATATATGGAGTAGACCATAATTTAAGAATTAGAGGTTTCATAGATGTAAACTTTCAGTCAGATCAAGATGATTACAAATTATAGTATAGATTTGTATTCACTTTTAATGGAGGTGCAGTATGATGGAAAAGTTCCAAGCAAGATATCATAGCAGATTCTACAACCGAAATTGAGTACATTGTTGCTTCAGAGGTAGCAAAAGAAGTTATTTGGATAAGGAAGATCATCACTAAACTAAGGTTGGTTCCTGACATTGTTAATCTAATAGAAATATATTGTTATAACAATGGAGCCATAGCACAAGCTAAGGTACCGAGGTCTCATCAAAGATCCAAGTATACCTTGAGGTGTTACCATTTGATCAGAGAGATCATAGAGTGCAACTAAATATAAATACAATGAATTCCCAAATATGACAATGTAGCTAATCCCTTTACTAAGGCTATGTCCCAACAGAAACTTGATCATCATTTAGAAAGAATTAGGATTAGATATAAGGGCAACTGACTTTATCAAGTGAGAGATTATTAGTATAGATGCCTTAGAGACAATTGATTGTAATGGCATGAATACTACATATTTTAGCATATTTAATAAGCATTATGTTTTCTCCTCTTTATTAATATAGTCTTAAATATATGTATGTTTGATATATATATATATATATACTATCTTGGATAAAGCCCTTGAAGTTGTAATTGTGTACAAATAAATCACAATGAAGATTTGTAATTATGAAATAATTTGTACATATAGTTATAATTTTTAAATATCCCTGGTTGTGGAATAACTGAGAAAAAAAGGATATCAATTATTCATGAGTAAACCAACATATTTTACATCACATTCTTAGGAAGAATGTTGTGATCACATACATTACTTGATATAAAGATATCTGGTTAAACATATGGTATATGTTAAAGAACATATGACTGGATTGACCCTCCATGAGAAACCATATAGAATGTTACCATGTGTCAATGAACTTCTCATGTGAAAGGAGGTGTAAATAATCCTTAGACTTGAGATCAATATAGTATCTTATGTATGGAGTCATGTACTTTGATTTTAATTTAGGCTTGCATTCTTAAAATGTAGATATAAACAATTTTGGATACACTATTAAGTGCATGAAGGTTGTGATTGATCAAGATGGAATTCATCATCCTTGGTAACAAGAAAAGATATTCTAGCACTTATGCTGTAATCAAAATTATAGGCCTATGTATTGATAATACATAAAAGGAGTTTTTATGTATAATCAATTAACGATACATAAAAAGAGTTTTATGTATGAATAATTGAGAGATAACACATCGTCAAGTATACACCCTAGATTGGACTTCTATAAGGTTGACATTTGAACCATACCTTAAGTCCAATTTGAATAATCAAGAGATGAAGGGATTGAATTATGCATGTATGTCTTATCACAAAAGATTTTGATTTCCATAAATCTATTCCTAACATTTGGGAGGTCATGATGCTTTACTAGAAGCCAATCTTGATCTATGAATTTATTTGAACAATTTAAGGAAATTGTGTTTGAATTAAAAGGAGTTTTAATTCAATTAAGCTTGTAGAAACTTGTGCATGCATTGAAGCCTAACAGGTCACACATGATAGAGACACTTTGTTCCAAAGTCAAAAGAAAATTAGAATGCAAAATATTATGAATTCAATCATTGAATTGGGTGAACATCTTGGAAATTTAAAATAATTAATTATGTGTTCTAAAGTGATTAAAAGTGTTAATTAATCAAAGATTAATAATTCTAAAGGAGATTATAATTATTAAATAGGAGTAATTTTTTATAGTTGATATTTAAATGTTAGAGCACATTTATATTAACACTGAAGAAAATCTAGAATAGAGGAATGGTTCCTCTCTTAGAAATTATTTTAAATTAAGTAACATAATTATAGAATTATTACAAAAGGAGAGTTTATAAGTATGGACTCATAAGAAAGTGTATGGACTTGTTGGACACAAAGGAGGGAGTATTAAGTTAAAAAGTGTGGACTCCTTAGGCCTAAGGGGTTGGCCTAATGTTATAGTTCGAGACTTGTGACCAAATTTGGTAGGCAAATGTGCTCGAATTTGGATAAAACTTGGCATAAAAATTAAGTATGAAGTGAAGATCATGTGGCACAAATTTGAGAGAAAATGCTCGCGTAGATTATTTTTTCAATTTTTCCTCGTTTTGAGAGTGTTTATATAATTTTGACCAAAGTAACTTATCTAGTGTAAGTAGATAAGCACATGGTTGTGAACCTTGGATTTTTAGCTTCACTTCGATATGTTGTGGTGCATTAGAACCCTTTTGGACTAGGAGAAGAGTCCTTATGTTAACTCAGAAAAAAGTATATTTACTCTTGCCATTAGGGCTTTGGCTTAGAATGCTCTTTAAGGGGGGAGTGTCCTATGACCCGAGGTGGGTATCGAGGCATTTGTCTAGTGGATCGAATGTGTGGCCTTAAACCTCCCCTATACACTCAGGAGTTTGTATCAAGGCTTTCAAATGTGAATAAAGAAGTAGCCCCTCCTCAATTCAAATATTGTCCCATATAATTTATTTACTTTTGGCCATATTCATCCACATTTGTTTGAATTACATGAACACATCATCATTGTCTATGTGAATGACTTGGTTGCCTTTATATGCAATATAGTTGCTATGTGCCATGTGATTTGTACTTATGGTTGACTCAGTGTATTATAAATTATGGGTGTTGTCTATTTTTTTTTAAACTTATATGGTGCATGACCGATTAACTAGCTTATTCTTAAGTATTAATTGATTAAGTGCCAAGTGAAGACTCTAAAAGTCTCATGTTCAAGCAATCGAGCTACCAAATTGTGATAGTTTAGTATTAGAGCGTGGTTAAGACCACACTTCTTTATTTCCTATTGCATCCTATGGATATGCCATTATATTGAAGAAAATGACCACTGCTAAACACTTTGATGCAACCGATGTAGTAATCAGGAATCTCAAAGGAGTAGCCATGGCTATAAGAAATTTAGAAAATGAGGAGATCCCTAAACTCTTTTGAGTGGCCAAGAATTAGGAATCTCTTGAGTATAGAGTCTCAAATCTCAAAGCTTGCACGAGAGTCAAAGGCATGGGAACTAATGGAGCTCGATAATTTGGTGAGCAGCTTGTTGTGATTAAGTGTAATCAGAAGTATTTGGGAGATACTATGAAGGACCTTACTAACAAGATGAAGGATGTAGTAGCAACTCTTCATGCTGAGATGAGTGACATAGCAGCCTTAGTGAAGGTATTGGTTATAGCCATTGGAAACGGTTCACAAAAAGGTGATGCCTTAGAGAGAAGGGGCAAAGTGAAAATACCCGAACTAAGGCTATATGCAGGGGAGAGAGATGCATAAAAGGTTAAGAATTTTATATTCAATATGGACCAATATTTCCAAATAGTCGATATTACTTATGAGGAAGAACAACTAAATCAAGCCACCATGTTCCTCATGAACAATGCTAAGGTTTAGTGAATGACTAAATATCAGGCAATTAGGAGAGAAGGTGTAGCATCAATACTTGGGAAGAGCTTAAGTAGGAGTTGAAGGTGCACTTCTATCCTGAAAATTTGGACTATCTAGCTCAATAAAAAATATGAGAGCTGAGACAGATAGGATTAGTTCAAGACTACGTGAAGATGTTCACAATGATTATGTTGGATATAAGGGACATGACTAAAAAGGATAAGCTATTGTAGTTTATGGAGGGTTTATCGCAAGAAGCTACAATAGAACTCAAAGGGAGGAAAGTTGAAAGCCTCACAGAAGTGGTGACTACAACTAAACATTCATCCAACTACGACATTAGCTTTCCTCAAATGAAGTCCCATGGAAGGGGCTTGACATTGCTAATGCTGGCTAGTCAGGTAAGGGTGGCAATTCTAAGAGTGGAGGAGGAGGGAATGGAGTATAGTCCTACTTGCAAGTTTTAGGATCATCTTGGACATCCATCAGCAAAAGGAAGTCCAAGATCCTAGGCAATAGGCCTCATAGAGTGGTAGAATGTCCAAAAAAGGCTGCCTTGAATGCCTTACAAGCCGAACTTCAAGAGGAAGTATAATAAGGTGACGAGAGTGATGATGAAGATTTTGATAGGGAGGACAAGTCTTGCATTAGGATCAATGCAATCCGATCCTAGACTCTTAAGAGTAGTGAGATAGTGACAAAGCATGTTAGATCTCATACTTATTGGAGATCTACTTACACAAAGAGCTATGTGGGTTTGTGGGTATCACCCCACACAAGAGTAGAGGAGGTAGTGGATAAGGTGCATTAGGAGAGATGTGCAAAATAGACAAATCCTTTTAGGGAAAAGTCTATCAAGAAGCTAAAAGGCATAATGTGTTTGAGGAGTAGTAGCCTAACACCTACATTTTTATTATATCTAATTGTGAAGTTCTTGCATGTAGAACCATTCACTTAGTTACGAGGACCAACTTGTGGCAATAGCTCACATTGCTTCGAGAGTGCTGAAATTTAGTCACAAGAAGAGCTTGTGGCAATGACCTTCGAGAGCACGAGCATGTAAATAGCTAGAACAAGAGTGATGGATAACTTTTTGTTCAACCCCATTGGTCATGGTATGGGATACAATCGAGGCATCATGTTCAAGTGATTGTGGAGGCACCAGCCGGGTGTTGAGTCCATGTTCGAGGAGTGGTGTTGTTGGAGTGACAAAGTACGCAACAAAGTATGATAAAAAGTTGAAAAACCATGCAAATAGACTTGTGAGCAAGGTATGGGACTTGCAAGTAGGCCATGTTTTGTCAGCAAGAGGTGATAATTTTATATGAACAATACATGAGACTTGCATTTCTCAAATTGGTGGTATGGGATATTGGGTGTGGGATTGGTTGATAGTAAGCGTAACCCAAATGCTTGGTTATCGCTTAGCTACAATGACAATCAAAGTTATGGAGACAACTTAGTTTCATTATCAATAATAAATCAGGGAGACAAGTAGAAGAAAGCTTAAGAAAAGCATATCAAAGACTTTCAAGGAGTAGCACTAGATTGAAGTGTTGAAGATAAAAACATTAGTGAAGTGTAAAGGGACAAGCAAAGAGAAGTTAAGGAAGGAGCTCAAGGGAAGCAGACTAAAGATTTTGTTGATGTTGTGTTAGATTGAGTCATCAATAAGGGCATTGATGTTTTCAAGTAGGGGAGAATGTCACAGTTCGGGACTTGTAACCAAATTTGATAGGCAAATGTGCTCAAATTCTGATAGAACTTGGCATAAAAATCAAGCATGAAGAGAAGATCATATGGCATGAATTTGAGTGAAAATGCTCACATAGATTATTTTCCAATTTTCCCCCACTTTGAGGGTGTTTATGTAATTTTGACTAAGGTAACTTGTCCAGTGCAAGTAGATAAGCACATAGCTATGATCCTTGGATTTTTATCTTTGTGTTGATATGATGTGGCACATTATAACCTTTTCAAGCTAGGAGAAAGGTCTTTATATTAACTTAGAAAAGTATGTTTACTCTTGCCATTAGGGCTTTGGCTTAAAATGCTCTTTGGGGGAGGGGGAAGAGTGTCTGGTGACCTGAGGTTAGTTTTGAGGCATTTGTCTAAAGGATCGAGTTTGTGACCTTAAGCCTCCCTTGCACACTCAGGAGTCTATATTAAGACTTTTAAATGTGAATAAAGAAGTAACCCTTTTTCAATTGAAATATTGTCCCATAGAATTTATTTACTTTTGGTTGTATTCATCCGCATTTGTTTAAATTGCATGAATGCATTATGATTGTTTATGTAAATGACTTGGTTGCTTTTAAGGATTTAGTTGCTATGTGCTATGTGATTTGTGCTAATGGTTGACTTGATGTGCTATAAATTGTAGGTGTTGCATGTTATTTTTGAAACTTAGATGGTGTATAACTTATTGGTTGGCTTATCTCAGGTACTAACTAATTAAGTGCTGATTGAAGAGTCTAAGCACTGCACGGTCTGATAATTGAGCTTCCAAATTATGACTCCACCTTGAATGGATGGCATAAGAAAGGGGTAGCCCTAGCTTGTGCACCACTTATAAAGCTACCTTGCTCTTGCTTGTGCTCAAAATTCTCCTATTTAAGGGGGAGAGAAGCAAAATCAATTACAAGAATTGTTCAGCCCTAACACATATGTTGTGTGCCGACTCTTTCTCTATGATCTCATTTCTTATCTCTTTTTTGCATTTAATCATCAACCCTGCCCTAGTGAATTGTGATTTCTTGGAGAGCTAGTACCTCTTAAGCTAAGTGGTTGAATTTTCTACTCTACCATTCATTTGTATTTGGTGTTGGAGATCAATCTGAAAGAGTTATTCAGACAATATGAAGGAGTTAATCATAAGGCTTGTTCATGGAATTGCTTAGAGATCAAACTCAGATTTAGAGACTAAGGATTTCAAAAACTACTCTGGAGAAGGTATAACTTAAATTATTAGTTCATGGTTTATTTAAATCATACCATGTCTAATGAATCAATAAGGAAATAACATAATCTGGGACCTCAAAGTCTTTGATAGTCTCACAATCTTTCATCCTAAAGACCTCAAAGTCTTTCTTAAGATTCAAAATTTGCATCCAATGAGTCTTCTCACAACCTTGGAACTCTTTTTGAAGTATCTCCTAGGCTTCCTTTGGTGTGTTAGTTCACAATCCTATCAAGGATTTTTTTTTTTTGCTTTTTCCTCACTATGGTACTTAATCTGAGCAATGGTGGGTTTTGTAGGGAGAAGATTAGGCTCTGCACCTATTTTTACTACTTCCCATAGGTCAAAAGCTCTCAAATAAGCCTTCATCTTTATTGTCCAGATTGGGTAGTTAACACTAGTGAAGGTAGGTGGTGCTAAAGGAGAAAAATAGTGTGATGCCATCCTTAAACTTTCAAAAGTTTCAGGTTTTTATGATGATGGAACCTTGTGTGTTTTCTCTCACTCTCACACTCAAAGGCCCTCTATAATCAGAGTGCTTTTGACACCATTTGTAAGCTCTAGAAACTAAGAGAATAAAGAGTAAAGAAATAGAGAAGAAAACTATTGAAAAGCTCTGTATCTAAAAGCTGGTTTGCATTGTAAAAATATATACATAATACAAATGTACATTTCAACCATAACTTTACCTACTACACTAACTATGATCCACACATTTAACCTTACTTTTAGCTAAACCATATAACCAAGTTACATCAACCAAACATCATCAAAAATAGTAGGAAAAAACTACAAAATACATTTATATCAATATGTTCAAAATCATTAAAATATTATAAAGTTTTGACAACAAAAGTGTCAGAATTTTATCAAAAAGAAAAAGAGTGAATGACATAGGCTTTTTTTGAAAATAGTCAAAATGAATAGTGAAAGTGGAAGAAGAAGTTGGCTTATACATGACTTTATAAGGGTCAAAACATAGTTATAGCCAAATCAATAAAGAAAATCATGGGATGCAATTGTAATTATTTTGCTTGAGAACTTTTATAATTCATTAAAAAATATTTAAAAGATAAATGATTATCAATAGCTGGTAAAAATCAACGATTGTAAATTAAGACAAATGGCAAGCTTTAATTATGTATTGATTTATATAAAGATTGCATAAACCTACTGTGATACTCTTGCCTTTCCATGCTTATCATATGCTTCACCCTTCTAATTTTCACTTAACCTGCTAAGCCTCACCAAGTACCTATGTACCGACATGACATTAACAATGGATATCATACTTTTCTCTTGCCTATTATAACAATGCACAATTTTTTTTACCAAAGTACCATATATTTGGACAACAATGTAATATAAAAAAAAGATGTCATTAAACATTTCAAAATGTAAAAGTGAAGGATTCAAGCTATTTGGCATAAATAAATAATAGTATAAATGAAAATATGAGTTAGCTTAACCAAAATAAGAGACATAATACCTCAATTCTACAAATCTACTTGCCACATGACGTGATAATGATAGGCAAAATCCAATAAGTAACAAATCTACTTCCAAACAAAAACTTATACTAATAGCATAATAGATTCATAATGAAGGAACAAAAGATAAGCACACAATACAACAAAAGAACAGAAGATATTCACATATGAAAGCTCAAAGACATATAAATCTATTAAGGAAAACTATATAAAGAATGTAGTTCCAAACACAAACATGTAGGTATTCTTTTGCATATTTGTATCGAAAGTTACAACCACTAGCACGAAGTCTAGTCACATGATTCAGTATATTTAAGACAAAAAATATGTATAATCTACTAAGAATTTAGAACAAAAAATGCAAACTAAATCAAATAGAGTTGTAGGAAATGCTATTCTATATAAGTGCATTCAAACAATCATGAGCATTGAAGATAATGGTGGCTTATGTGTTCTTATCATAAATATCTTAGGAAGATTCTTATCAAATCATGACAACAATATCATTTTTTTATACTTATCTTTCCTTTTTGGGATAATTATTGTTTTTTAGTTCATTTGATTCTTGACAAATCAAATTTGGATCTAAATTTTGTTGCATTGATTGGGACTTGGATTATGATCATATGTGGCCACATCACACTCAGTTTATATGCCAAAACATCATTATTAGCCTCTAAAGCATTTCTAAATTAAATAGAATTTCTAAATTGTGCTAAAAATAGAGAAACAATGAAAACCTAGAAAATGCTTATGCCTTTTCTGACCACATGATGTACATGGTACACATACTAAATTACTTTGGTAACCTTGCAACTTGCATTGTTTCTATTTGACTTCAGTCCTGCTTTGCTAGATTAGGCTTCTTGGCATACATGTTAGCTGAGGCATACAAATTAATAATGCTACTTAAGCTTGATATTTAACATTACCTTGAAGTTCTTAACTTCATTGTAAACCATGCACTACATACGATCACTTAATACCTGTACTACAATAATTGGTTCATACCAATGAATGTAAACAAGGATATAAGGCATAAGAAAACAAAAAGATTTAAAGTGATATACATTAATTTATCCCTTTCCAACCATCAATATCATCTATATATATAGATGATATTGCACTAAAAAAAATTGTACTAAATAAGGGTGGTTAATTGGCAGCGGTTTGGCGAACCGCCTCTAAAAATAAGGATAGCAGCAGTTGTTTTAAACGCTGTAATTTATTTAGGTTTTGCAACTCTTGGCAACAGTTAATACTTAACTGCCACTAGTCAAAATTCCCAAATTAGATTGCGTACCATTAGACTCTAGCTATTGTAAGTGAAATTGGAAATTTGAAACCTAAGCTCCTTCTCTGATGATTTCAACCTTTCCATGATCATCGATTGCTCACCTGATTAGTTACCATCTCCATTCATTGCCACATCTTTACCATCTTCTCCAACATCACTCAACATCCATAAGCCAGAAAGAAGCTTCACATCACATTTCAAATGTCAAAGCACCATACAAAGTCATCAACATTGAGAGTGTAAGTGCATTTCGTGAGTGGTTGATTAAGTTTTTTTTTGCTTTACTTCATTTAGTTCTAATTCAAGCTCAGGTGAAACAATCTTCTTTAGTTATTTTTGTATTCCATAGTTGTTGTAGTTGTTGCCCTATTCCGATTTGCCATAAAATGTATTGTTTTGGATTTGCCTATATGTAGTGATTATAATGTTTCAATCAACACCAAAATCTTGGATCTTTGACACATAGATTTGGATTCTCCATTTATTACCACTCTATTTGTGGGATCTTGTGTTGCAAATGAATTGGTCTGTGCATTCTTTTTTTTTTAACCTAACATGTCTTGTCCTTTCGTTTTGATCATAATAGCATAAAGGTATATGTGGGTCATGGAATGCTAATATGATGTGTGCCAGCCTTGATGACATCTTGCTAAGTATCTTTTGTTAACTTGTTGCCATTGGGGTTTATAAGCCATACAGATACATTATATTATTTTTGTGTGAGACATAAATATATGTAGTGTCCATAGTTGCCCCTAACAACAAAATACTATCCTTACATCTCTCCAAAATTTATAAACTTTGAAATCTTTATAATAATTTAATTTAAATAGTTTTTTTACTACTATCTTATGTTTCATTCAACTTGTGTTATATAGGCTACATGATGGTGTGGATGTAAAGAAATTTGATTAAATTTGCATATATGGTTTTGTGCTATTGTTTAGTTTTTTATTTGTTATTTTACAATATGGAGCTTAAACTACCTATTTCGAGATTCAGATGTTTGACATCTTCTCCTACCTTGTTTCTTATACAATTGTTTTTATTCATGTCAATCCATTGCATTTGATATAATTTTTGTTCAAAATTTCCAAGTGAATTTTTTTTTTGTTCCAATTTTTACTTAGTATTATGAAGATTTCCTTTGTTCATTGTGACATTTGATTTGGATTAAGGATTTCCAGTTGGAAGGTGGAGGATTCCCAGAATTTCACCCTCTTCCTATTTTTGATCTTTGAAGTCTGAGCTAAGTTTTTTATGTGTCATTTATCATCTATAGATATGTTTCTCTGGAAACCTTGGTAGATTCTTTTGGAACTTTGAGCTCTCTGCCTAATTATAGGAACAATGGGCATTTGTTGAGTTTAGAATATAATCAAAGTTGCAAATTATGGCTTTGAACCATCATTATTAGTTGATTCCTAGTCACAAAATTGCATTTTTCAAAGCTTTAACATTGAAAGTGGCATACTTTTTCTGTACTATATCCTATTGTAGATTTTGCCAAATCAGATTGATTTAGGTAAAGAATTTGATGTATTCTTCTCAAAATCTAAAGTTGATTTTCATCTTAATTTAACTATAGATTTGGGCCGAATCAAATTGTTTTAGAAATAGAGACTACTAATGTTTTAAGGTTGAGTGCCTTCAGAAACATGGATGAAACTATGTATATCTAGCTTTTTAGTGTCAAGCTGTTGAGGACTTGGATCATATATTTGATGAATTATAGAAAACCCTTTCTTATTTATGAATTTACACTATCCTTCATTCATTTTTCCTTAGAACTTAATTCCTAGTGTGATATTCTTAAAAGAGGTAGGAGTGGTTCCTTTATTATGATGGCAAACATTAGATTTTATTGTTACTTAAATTGGGCTAACTATTAATTCTTCTTGTCATATCATATAACAACAGTAGAATTGGTATGTATGATTTGGAATTGGCTTTCATGGATTTTATTTTTATTACTAATTGTTGGAATAGAAATGGAGGCTTTATGCTTCTTGGAATTGTTTTTGTAGTGTGCAACTCATTTCTAACCTTTGTTGCTTGAGATGCATTTGTTTGTGTCTTTACACAAAGATTTTTCATTCAAAGCACATGACTAAACATTCAAGTATACATGACAGTACTTTCAAGATCTATCTAGTAGCATCAATGCTTTTATTTGAGGACAATAACTAGATCTATTTAGTAGCATCCATACAAATATATAAGCTTCACTATGCATGTTAATGACCTACTCACCAAAAACTTCATTTGTTTATGCTTTGTCTACTAACTCTTTACTTTCTTTAGCTTCTCATTTAGCCTAATAACTCTTAAAATATTTGTCTATGCTATGCTTTGTTTATAGAGAAAATGATCTGAGAGTGCTTTCTTGCCTTCCTATAACCCTTAGTTTACTCATCTTCCATCAGCCTTTTGCCTTCACAACCAAAACACTCTAGAATTCTAGTACGTTTCCTTGAACCTACTTCCTTATCTCTATTCTTTAATAGTTGTTAGTTGGATTCTTACTTTTTTTTAATCCCTTGCCACCATACAAAGACAAGAAATATCTAGGCAATTCATTGATTTATGATTGATTTATCAACTATGTTTATTCTAGCTTTGACTACTAACACAAAACAAAAGCTAGGCAAACATGCCCTACTTGTTAATATTTACTAAATTCTCAAAATTTAGCTACGGTTTAAATGGTATAGAACTAAATGGCTAGACATTATGGCTAGTTTTTCTGTTGGAACCTTAAAATGTGGTCAATGATTGTTCTATTTCTATAAATATGATCCACACTTTGAGTTCACTTATGTCAGTTTTGTGTGGGGCTATTGGTTGTTGTTTACACTGGATTAGTTATTCTTTGTTAGTTTGATTATTTCCTTATGCTTACAAATTGTCATTTCTTTCTTTCAATGATTAGATATTAAAACCATAATTCATGGGATTAGCTTGGAAAAAATAAAGCTATGATAATGATAGGATGAAGTTCATTTCATGAGTTGGCAGAATAGAATTTTGAGCCAAAGAATTAAGTAAAGAAGTTAAAAGCATTGCAAATTGCATTATAGGCTCATATTTTTTCCTGCATGATGACGGCATGTTTAGACTTTGTATGGTAATATGTTAATTTTGCCCTTCATGATAATATGCTTTTATGAGGTTCTAACTAGCTACCAAAAGTCTGTACTTAGATCCAAGTCAATAATTAGAAATTCTTATGCTTACTAGTCTTGATAAGGTAGCCATTATGGCTCATCTTCCTACCTCTAATAGTGCCTTCTTTGTGTTTTAAAATCATAGATATGGATAAATCATGGATTAGTTGGTTAAGGAATACATACATGTATAAGGAAGGATTGAACAAGTTCCTTAATTTCACATTTCAATAACAATCTGTCAAAGGGAGAATAATATGTCCATATCGTAGTTGTAAATTTAAAAAATGGTTGAATAAAGCTAAAGCATATGACCACTTGTCTTGAAAGTGATTTTCAATTGAATACACTAAGTGGATATGGCACGGGGAATGCAACGAACCTGAAGTATCTTCTAGTAGAGTGCATGTGGTTGAAACTTCCCAAAATATAGGTCTCCAACATCCTTTAAAAGACATGATCGATAATGCATTTGGGTTCGATAGTTTGCACGATGACAACAAGGCTAACTCATCTGATGAAGATGCTAGTAATAATGACAAGATGCAAGGATAGACAACAGATAAAGTCATTGTCGGGTTTTATGAGTTACTTGACGATAGAAATCAAGAACTTTATGAAGAGTGCATGAAGTACTCCAAACTGTCTTTTCTAATAAAATTGTACCACATCAAGTCCTTGTGTGGCATGACATATAAAACCATGACAATGATCTTGGAATTATTGAAGGATGCATTTGCACATGCTAAGATACCTAGTTCTTTGTACGAGGCTAAGAGAACCATCACCAAACTTGGCCTCAATTACACTAAGCTGCACACTTGTCCAAATGATTGCATGTTGTATTAGGGTAAGGATGAGAATAGGGAAATATGCAAGAGATGTCAGACATCTAGATGGAAGGAAAGGGTTGTTAGTAAGAAAAAGAAACAACCTGTAAAAGTGTTACATTACTTTCCATTTAAACAAAGGTTGCAAAGGTTGTTTATATCTACTAAGATAGTTAAGCATAAGAGTTGGCATGTAATTGGGAATTGTAATGATGGTTGGATGAGGCATCCAAGAGACTTTGAAGGGTGGAAGAAGTTTGACATAACTCACCCAAAATTTGCTTTAGATCCTCAAAGTGTTCACTTAGGTCAAGCCACTGATGGATTCAATCCTTTTGGAACCATGACTAATAATTATAGCATTTGGCCTATAATTTTGATACCATACAATTTGCCACCATGGATGTGTGTGAAGCTAACTTCTTTCATTTTCTCAATGATCATTCTAGGTAAACAAATGCTAGGGAATGACATTGATGTCTATTTGCAACCTCTTATAAAAGAGTTGAAGGAGTTATGGATGGAGGGTGTGGACACCTATGATGTCTCAA
>JANHAO010005425.1:0-22702 GCA_026873985.1 Saraca asoca | reverse complement strand
CTTTACATCTAAATGCACATAATGTATAGTCTAGGATGCACTAGCACTCAATCAAATTGGTCTAGGGCACCCATCCAGACTAACAGCTAGTAGTGAAGTTCTTTATGAGGTGGAGATCATTCCTCTACAATCCTTTAATGTACTTTTGATAATGGCTATAGGTTGGTTTGATTCCTAGGGGATCTACCATCTATTTTCTTTTGCTTATCTTTTGAAAATATACATGTTGATGGTCGAATCCGATCAACCCAAGTTCAAAACCCTAAATTATAAATTAAATGTGAAAAGAGAAAGAGAGAGAGAGGAACAATAGGGAGACACCAGAAGTTTTTAACGTAATTCAGCTAAAGTTAGCTTGACCCCTACATCTATGGCTTTTATTACTCTTTACTGAGTGTTTTTATATTTGATGATTGATCGTGTCATGTACAATGATTTCATCTCCTTTTATAATGGTTAGGGGGTTACAATTTGAATGTAAATCTATAATAATAAGCATCATGACTTGATTAGGATTACATAATAGATGAGGGTTAATAGCTATAATAGACTCCTATCAAAGTAGGAAACTAAACGAATTTCCTTGGACTGTTGGTTGTGGATGCATGCTCTGATCCTTGTTCTCAATGACCTAAGGTGGCTGCTTTGACCCGTATTGACCAGTGACCTTAGCTCATATTTAGTGACCTGATGTCTTAGTCTAGCGACCTCGATCCTGGGTAAGCTGGCCCCTTATTACTAGCCCATTTATGGGATTCCAAAAATACCTACAATATTAGTCCCCCAACTCTCAGTACAATTTGTAGACTGAGAACTGTAGTTCACTACTAAAAGCTATCAACTACAATCTATTATGCTGTTATTTAGATTCTTGTCCTTTCATTTCATCTACACCTGCCCATGCCATCATTTCTGCATTTAATGTGCATATTTTTTCATAGTCATCAGATAGAGCCTCGCTTCTCATTAGATCATTAGATCAAGGGTAGTTAATCAGTCTCCTGATCTAACAGTGAGGCTAATCAAGTTATATATGGTGAGGAAAACCCTTCTTTCCCCTTCATTTGTTATTTTTGAAAACTTAAGCTTTAGTTCCTTGCTTGTTTTTCAAGCTCTCATCCAGTCACCGCCATTTTTCATTCTTTCTACTTCACTAAGTCTGCAACAACAACCTTTGGGTTTGGTTTGCTAGAGATCGATCATACTCGTTGTATTCTCTTCTGGATTTTCTTTTCTGAACCTATCTCTCTCTATTAATTCAGTAAGTCTTTTGAACACAATCTTGGCTCTAAGCTTCTACTTTTTATGAATGTTTTGCTTTGTAGGTTTCTGATATCTGGTGGCTTGGTTCGATAATGTGTGCTCATTAGTTGTTAGGAAAAACATTTTCTACTGATCGATTCTATAGTGTGTTTATTTGCATGCTTATCATTATTTGTAAAACTAGCATGCCGTTTGTTTGATAAAATGCCTTTAGGTCATGAAATTGTAGGTTATCAAGTTTAGCCTTTTTCTGTCTCCTTGGTTTTAGTAACCTAAGAGGTTTGTTGGTTAAGCCTCCCATGTTTTCAATGGTCTGGGTTTTAGATAACATGTGGCATAGATGGCCTACTGTATAGGGTGTTCCCTGTTAGCTTTAGCCTTTAGGCATAGTCTACTTTTAGTGACCTGATCATTCCTTCCTGTAGATGGCAGGTCATAGACACCGAGGTCACATAAGTAAGAAGTGCTGATGATTCTAATTCTCCATCCTAAAGTGGGGAGCTAATGCATTTTATAGATGAAGTGACCTCTAGGAATGGTGAAGTCACTAAGAGGTTTTCTGCTTATCCTAATCCTACCAAAGGCTAATCGATTGCTGAGAATAAGGGGTCTCCGGACCACACAGTGTTCAAGCACCACCTTTCGATCATTAAGCTTAATGAGCATAGGGGTATAGTTGAAATATACCATCTTCCCAAGGGCTGTCGTATTATGGTACCTTCCCCTAACAACCACACGACTTATCCCCCTCTAGGATTTATTGCTATTAGCTCCCACCATCTCACTGCTAGGCTTAGGTTCCCAGTCCATCCTTATCTTGTAGAATTATTGAATAAACTAAAATTCTCCCCTTTTCAGCTCACACCAAATTTGTACTCTTAACTTACCTCTCTCACCCTTTCGTACCTTAGGAATAATCTCCCCCTCCTTCGATCAGGGTTCTTTGCTATTTATTTAGCATCAAGAGCGTGGGTCAGAGTGATGGGATTTACTACCTAATAGCTTGTCAGACCAAGTTTAACAGGATCTTACCACACGGTGATGCTAAGGGCAATTCAAATGCAAGAAACTATAAATCCTACCAATTTTACATTTCATGCCCTTCTTTATGTCATCTCCCTAATTTTGACTTCATCCTTACTCCTGGTAAGCAAGCTGAGGACACGCGAGCTTGCATAAATTCATGTTTTATTCTCTAGTTTTGACTTTCTATTTCATTTTATAGACGGAGCTAGCAAGGAGAAACCAACATTAGAGGCTCAGGAGGTTAAGGTGCTGGGCTAGTTCGTTGATATAGACGATCTGAAGAACGATCTCAAATTCAATGAGGATCTTCTATGTTCGCATAAGCTTGCTCCAACTTTAAACATTGAGATCACCAGAGACATCGAAGCTTATCAAACTAAGGAGGCTGATCCAGTAAATTTTGAATAGTACAAAAACATGTTGAGACTTAACCTCTGAATGCCACGATCTCCCCACTCTGCTCGACTTGCTACTGCTACTGCGACTTCATCAGCTCCTATTGCTACAAGTCAATCCTCTCCATCCATGGCAGTAAAACCCCTCAAATGCTGGCTCCCACCTCGCATCCTGAGGTGGTCAAGGAGGTCGCATTCCCATATGTTCTCCCTGCCAAAAAATAAAGAGTAGACAAGGGGAAGAAGGTTGTTATCGCTGCAAAAGAGGTGGTACCTAAGGTCGAGGCTGAGAAGCGGCCTGTTGGTCTTGGCCTAAAGACGGGGGAGTACTTCGACTTCCTCCAGGAGAACGTTGAGTTGATCCTGGGGCCTTGCAATAGGGCCAAAGTGTTGGAGTCGAAGGAATCCTCGGGGGAAAGATTGATAAGCTATGCAGCATGTCATGTCTTACTGATAAGTAAAGTCCTTTCAACTTAGTTCTCTTACCTCTTTGTGATTCTAACTTAATTGTTTGATTTTTCAGGGTTTGCTGTCAACAATAAAGCTAAAGAAAATGCTTTGAGCTTGGGACGAGGGGAAGAAAAAGTTTGGGAGTGACCTAGCTACCATGACTACTGAGGTGGTAGAACTAAAAGAAAGAGTTAAAGACACTAAAGTAGCCAAGGAAAAAGCTAAGGAAGCTTCATCTCATGAGGTGGCAAATCACGATGCTATCACATTCACCCTCAATAAAGTAGTTGATAAGCTGACGAGAGTAAAGGGTGAATTGGATCTGACAGTGGGCTGAGGCTACTAAGAGGAAATATGAGGTGGCCAGGGATGAAGTTGCTTTGGCAAAAGAGGAGGTTACACAAGCTAAGGCGGAGATCATCATGCTGATTACGAAAGCTAAAGAAGAGGCGACATCTAAGGCCACCGTTGGCTTCTTGTTCACCTTGTGGAAGAAGCATCCAGAGATGGATTTTTCCTTTTTTGGTAAGAATGTTCTCGAGTTCATCAAGGGCTTCAAAGAGGACACAAAGGCAGCTTCTCCTAATAGGAGTTCGTAGTTAGCTAATGGAGCTTCTCCGGCTAAGGACGGGATTAGAAGAGAGAACAGCTTGCAGGTTATGGAGATTGCTGATGATCAAATGATGGTCGACCTACTCACCTCACATATGGACCCTCCAACCCAAGGCGTAGCTTCTAAGGGCCAATCTTCCTTGTAGGCCATAGTTTGTAGCATTCTTTAAATGTAATTTTTGAACTTTCATATGTAAATTCTTCTCATTGAGGAGAATCTTCAACCTTTTCATGATATTTGTACTCTATTCTTGCTTTATTCGTTCAAATTTCCATAGTTGTATGTTTGGTAGGTTGCAATTGATATCATGTAGGTTGACATGAATGAGTTCTTGCAAACCATGACTTAACGAACATTAGTTAAAATAGATGTCCAGTAGGTCAATCAAACTCTTTTAGCAAACCAATAACTTTGTCATTGCTAAGATGAATGTCTAAGTAGGTCTCATGAATGTAGTGCCAAGTAGTAGGTCACATGCGATACCTAATAGTATATCGCATGTGGTGCCAAGTAGTAGATCGTATACGATGCCGAGTAGTAAGTCATATGCAGTGCCAAATAGTAGGTCACATACGGTGCCTAGTAGTTAGTCATATACAATGCCAAATAATTGGTTGCATACGGTGCTGAGTAGTAGGTTGCATGCAATGCCAAATAGTAGGCTACATACAGTGCCAAGTAGTTGATCGTATACGGTACCAAAGAGTTGGTCACATATGGTGTTGAGTAGTTAGTCGCATATGATGCCGAATAGTTAGTCATATACGGTGCCAAGTAGTAGGTCGCATATGATGCCGAATAGTAGGTCACATGCGGTGTCGAGTAGTTAGTTACATGCAGTGCTGAGTAGTAGGTTGCATGCGATGCCAAACAGTAGGTCGCATGCGGTGCCAAGTAGTTAATCATATACGGTGCCAAATAGTTAATCACATACAATGTTGAGTAGTTAATCATATGCAATGCTGAATAGTTGGTCACATATGGCATCGAGTAGTAGGTTGCATACGGTGTCAAATAATAGGTCACAACAATGCCAAGTAGTTGGTCATATACGGTGTTAAACAGTTGGTCACATACGGTGCCGAGTAGTTGATCGCATGTGATGTCAAATAGTTGGTCGCATATGGTGCCAAGTAGTAAATCGCATACGGTGTCGAATAGTAAGTCGCATACGGTGCCAATATTTTGAAAGTTCATCAAGTTGAACGCTTTTTTTGGATTAGAGGGGTGAATGTTTGCTTCCAGATTAGAAGGGTGATAGCTCGCTTCTGATATAGTATTATGTTGAAAATTTATCCAGAAATTAGTAAACAGTAATAAAAATTTAAAAACATTGATGATCTTATCAATTTCAGAACAATGTTACAAGACTAGATAAGCAATATTCAAATTCATTGATCGTATGGGTGAATATGTTTAGCATCTCGTACCTCTCCACCAGAAATCACATTAATCTTCCTTCCTCTTATCTCTAGCTTGACTTCATCTTTATAGCAACGTTAGACTGTGTGCTGATCGCCTCACACATATCCAATTCCATTGGGGTCAGGAATCTATTGGTGAGTGTCCTAGTAGATGTGACCATGTCCAGGTCATTGATCAAAGGTCACCCCAGCACCACATTATATGCTGAAGGATAGTTGATGATCAAAAAGTCTACCAAGATGGTTGCCTGGTGAACTTCAAGGGTAATGGAAAGCCTAATTTACCTCACTGGTAGTATTGTATCTCCTATAAAGCCATAAAAAGGCCCTAGGGAAGGGTTCAGTTGATCTGCGCTTAGTCCCATCTGTTCAAAACATCCTTTGTACATGATATTCACTAAGCTGCTTGTATCGATCATCATTCTTCATACCTTAGTGTTACCAATTCTAGCTTAGATAACCAGTGCATCATTATGGGGGGAATGTACCCCTCGTGCATCTTTAAATATGAAGGTGATGCTATCCGAAGTCGTCCTTGCTTTCTTGGTAGGACCCTCGAGTTCACTATGTCTCATAAACAGGACGTGATTTGCTTTTTGCACGTATCGTTCATGCAACCTATTGAAATGCCTGCAATGTTAAGCCCACTATGAATGATAAATATAGTTCTTACCATGGGTACCTCCTCCTGCTCAAGAGTCCATTAGTACTACAACTATGCTGGTCATTATTCTGTAGGTCACACCATATAATCCCTTAAATGACCTCTTTTAATTAGGTCCTCAATTGCATCCTTGAGTGCCCTATATTCTAAAGTGTTGTGCCTGATTTTGTCATGATAAGCACAATACTTGTTCTTATTTCTGAACTGGTTAAGAGTCTTTTTGGGTTTGGACTTCCCGAAATCCTCTCTATCCTTCTCCATCGCAAACATCCTTTCCTGAGTATTTGATAAGATGCTATAGTTGTCATGGTGACCTTTACACTGAGTTCACTCATTCCTAGCCTTCTTTGCGACCTGATTTTTAGAGTCATCATCTTGACTCTCCTTGCTATTCCCAGTATTATTCCTCTTTTTACTATGGTTGGGGCTAATAGCCTCGTCCTTGGACTTTTTAGGGCCAAAGATTTCCTCCCACCTAATCTTTTTAGCAGCTCGTTCATAGAATTCACCTAAGTCTCTTACCAGAGACTTGTATATTCTCTCATATAGCTTCCCATCTCTGTGGAATTCTATTGAGATTGTTGTTAAAATGCCCTCATCCGAGAGATTTTCTACATGACTGACCTCATGTCTGAACCGGGTAATGTAGTCTTTTAGTGATTTGTTCTTTCTTTGAAAGATTGTCGTGAGGTGGCAAGATGGTGTGAGCTGCCTTCTCAGTGCCCTATATTGATTGATGAATCTCCTCTGGCATTTATTCCAATTGTCAATGTTGTGAGCTTTGAGATTCCTGAACCATGTTCGAGGTATGTCTCCTAGAGTGGCTGGGAAGACACAATACTTGACCAAAGGATTGGTCGTCCAAAGATCCATCTATACGTTGAATACATCTAAGTGGCCATATGGGTCACTATCCCCATTGAATAGTGGAATAATGGGAACTTTGAACTTGTGAGGGAGAGGTTTTTTCCTAATCTCCCTGATGAACGACGTTCTCCTTTCATAAAGATCTCGGTGGTCTTAAGTTTGAGGAAGTTATTCCAACTGCTCTACCCTCTAAAGTAGTTCCTCTACCAAATGGTCCTGAGCCTCAGACCATTGGCTGGAAAATAGCTGGCTCCTTTTTTTGTCGTGAGAGTGTTGATTTGAGGTCCTGTGCTTCCTCTGCTTATGACTCGACAAGTTTTGATCTGAGAGATGTCTCAGATTGGTCTAGTTGAGCCTTCAACTTGACATGAACCCCTATGTCACTAATAATCCCCTTCATTCTCCCCATGAGCTTGATGGACCTCCAACCTTGGTCGTGAGTTGGTAGAGCGAGCTGAATAGGTGTGCTAAAGTACTTCTCTAGTTGGTTTCTCTTCCTAAGCTCCTTCCCTTGTCCATTAGAGAGTTTCTTCCTATGCAGCACCTCTATTCTGCTCTTGTAAGCACTAGGCTTGTACCTGAGTCAATGCCCTAACCGCTTCAGCCAACTCTCCTACCGTCTTTTCCAATGCCTCATGACCCTGATGCCATGCTTGTATTCCATCAATAATATCAGGTTGGTATGAAGCCACTGGGGGCATGTTGGCGGCAACACCTATGGTGGGGATGACGGAAATGCCTACCATGAGAAGGACTGGATCCCTCTGTTGTTCCATATGACTATTAGGTTAGTCAACTACAGCATTTGAACTCTTGGCAATTCTCCCTCTAACCATAAAAAAAAGTCAAGGGGAATGCAGTTTAGATCCCTCCTTCTAACGCCAAAATATTGACGGTCGAATCCGATCAACTTAAGTGTAGAACCCCAAACTGCAAATTAAATGTGAAAAGAGAAAAAAATAGAGGAAGAACAAGGAGACACTAGAAGTTTTTAGCGTGGTTCAGCTAAAGTCAGCTTGACTCTACGTCCATGGCTTTTATTACTCTTTGCTGAGTGTTTTTATATCTGATGATTAATCATGTCATGTACAATGATTTCATCCCCTTTTGTAATGGTTGAAGGATTACAATTTGAATGTAAATCTATAACTATAAGTATCATGACTTGATTAGGATTACATAATAGATAAGGATTAATGGCTATAACAGACTCCTATCAAAGTAGGAAATTGAACAAATTTCCTTGAACTGTTGGTTGTGGATGCTTACTCTGATCTACAAGTTGAGCCTTGTTCTCAACAACTTGAGATGGCTATTTTAACCCATGTTGACCAATGACCTTAGCTCGTATTTAACGACCTGATGTCTTGGTCTAACGACCTCAATCTTAAGTGAGTTGGGCCTTATTAGCTGAGTCCATCCATTAGTCTTTTACCAGCCCATTTATACGATTCCAGAAATACCCACAACAATACATAGTATGGCTATCAAGTCTTTAGGGAAAGAGTTAGTCTAATCTATACATTTGGATCCATATATGCTATAAGTTAAACTAACTTTATTATGTTTTGTCTCTGGAAGAAACCTAGGGTATTATAGGAGAAGGTGTTATAGAGCTAACTAGAGAGTTGTAGTTGTATTTTGGAAAAGTTAAGAACTGATGTTAAAAGAGACATATGCCATAACGGACACTAGCTCTATACATTATTTAAGTCTAAGTTTATATATACATATTAGAGGTTCATGATCACATGATTTCCCTTCTCTCTCTTATCCAAACAATTTGAGTCACTTGCATATTACTGAAATTGTGTGAACCATGGGTATAATGAAATGATGAAATTAAATTAAAGGCTAGTGATTATTAATGGAGTAATTGATATTTACTCTGGTCATGACCAAGATTTCGGGTCGTGTCAATTATATTTATGACATGTAATATGATAAATCAAATTTGGGTAATTAGTTTAATTCTTTGATGCAATTTCTTGCAATATACCTAAAAGTAGAGTTATGGGGGTTGAAGAGGGATGTTATAGGACTGGATCAAGCTTTAAGATTAAACCTGGACCTTAAATAAGGATATTATCTTAAACTAGCTTATTGATTTAATAAAAAAAATTTAGGTTTTATTATGTGTATATTTGGCACAAAAAAAAAATTAGCTTTTAGTTTCTTAACTTAATTAAATAATTTTTTTATATTTTAGAGATGTTTGGTATATTAACTTTTTAGGAAAAAATTATCTTTTAAAAAATGTATAACTTATTAAAATAAAACTTTTAATTATTTTTTCTAATTTATCCCCTCTTATTTTGGTTAATTGATAGCTTATGTTTTTATTAATTACAAAACCTCCATTTTCAATTTTTTTTTAATATCATACTATTTTCAATATTCTCTTTTCAGAAAGTCAAAAAGGGATAAAAATTGCACATCATTGTATATTTGACCTATGTTTATTAATTTAATATAAATAAATAAAAATAAGTAAGAAAATAAATAAATAAATATATAATATCATAAAATATAATTAATTAAATTTTAGATAATTTTATTCTTATTTTAAATATTTTGATTGCATTAATATACTTTGACTTCAAAATAAATATAAATTAATTTACTCTATATATTATCTATTAATATTAATAAATTTTATGTCATTTTATATTTATAAGCTAATTCAAGAATTAATTTTACTAAATACTTCTAAAATAATCAGCTAGTTAATTAACTTTCCGTTAATAGTTAATAAAATAATTAACAACTAATTTATTAACTATTTACACTAGACAAACTCTGCAAATTATTTTGTAACTAAGATATATTTCTAATTTACATGGATATTATTATTATTATTATTATTATTATTATTATTATTATTTTAACTAAGTTTTTGTATTGCAGCTATATTATACTTTCCTTTTTAACTTGTCTTTTGCCCGTTTAAAGTATTTTTTTTAACAATTGTTCTTTGAATTATTTAGAAAATACTTAACAATTGTTCTGATTGATTGTGAATATAAGATAAATAAGTATAATGTTTATAAAATTCATCGACACAAGTAAAATTATATTTATTTTATGGTTATCTTTTTTTATGTATTTGAAACTATTCATATTAATATCTAATTTTAAAAGTTTTATGAAAAATTTTATATTTTTTATAATTTTTTATCTTTATATAAAAATTTTAAAAAATTGATTTCTTTTATTTACTTTCAACAATAAAATTACAACTTTTTGTATACTTATTATACTAAAAATCCATATATACTTATTTTTTTATATAAAGATTATAAAACTTTGTGTAAAAAATTATGATTTTTAAGATTAACATATTAAAATTTTATAAAAATTTGTAAAATTTTTAAGAGTAACTCAATGTCTTTATTATCAAAAAATACTGATTTTATCAATTTCATCATTAAAAAAATAATTTTTTTTATATTCTAATATGAAATAATTGAATTACATTGTTAGCCGGTCTATTAAATTAAAAATCAAAAGTTTGACATGGTAAAAAAGAATCCCTAAGTTAACATTAAATGATGACATAGAAAATTACATCAACATAAAATATGTATATATATAAACTTATTAATATGAAAACAGAGGGGTACTTTATTGTTTTAGTCCAATAGGAAGCTGAAAAAAGAAATAAAATAATACTAGCCCTTTTTCTTGGCAATAGAAAATAATCTAAGGCTCCATCTTCGTTATTTTTTTACTCTCATTTTGTAAAAGAAAGAAAAAATCAATTCTTACTATGAAAAGTTATATGTAAATCATATTTAAAGTTAAAAAAATTCAATCAAAAAATTTAGTATTTATTCTCATGTTCATTATTAATTCTTCTTTAAATTCCAAATATAATTATTATTTTATGATTTTTAATGTGATTTTATACTTTTAAAATAAGAAAATATGATTACTGTGAGATAGAATATCCGCTACTTTTGTTTTTATCAAGAAATATTTCAACCTATGTCTAAGCGTTTAATTTAGTGTTAGAAGACTTTAAAGAACATGAAATTTATCAAATCCAAGATTTTTATTTTTTTGAATCATCTATATATCATTTTATTTAAATTAAAAATTGATTTTAAATAAAATCTGTTTATTTTTATGTCATTTTTTAATGGTTAAGTGGCATATCTCTTCTTGAATCATATCATCCTTTTTATTACAAATTAAATAAATTGAATTATTATATGATTGAATCAACTTAAATTAAAATATTGAAGGGTGAAATTGAAAAAACTAATCTTTAAATAATAAAATTAAAAAAATAGTCTCTTTAATATATTAAAAGCAATAAATTACTTCATTTTTAAATATATACTAAACATTATTGATTGTTTTATGATTATCTCTCTTTTTTTTATTTGCAGTAGATCAAGTTGGAAGTTGGAACAAGAATTTCTTTCCTTCTTGGCGTCTCTGGCATTATGTCATTTACTGTTACTTTTTTGTTCATTGACAAGACGCTGTCGTTCATTAATTGAAGGAGACCCCTTCAATTTAGTTTTAGTCGGGGGGCCAGTTCTGCTCTTTAAATCTTGAATTTATGCCAACTGCGATTGTGGTACTAATTTAGCAGAAAGCTTCCTCGGTTGTTGTCACATCTTTGAGAAAATCTTAAAAAAATAAATAAATAATTTTATTATTCCCACGTTGTACTTCCTACTTCTATTTTTTATATTTTTCACATCAAAATTAAATTTTATTAAGGATATAATATTTTTATATTTGTTTTTAATATAAAGAAGAATTATCCAAAGTAAAAAAAGTGAAACAAAACAACATTTATCATTTACTTTGCCTGTGGATGGATAATGGAACGATGATACTTGTAGCAATGACTGAAGGGAAGTTTGGCTAGAGAATGTTAAGGATTAGTAATAGAATTAAAAATTAATTATTTTACTAGTTATTTGATTCATTTGTATATAAATTTGTTATCATTATTTAATTTTAATATATTCTCTCTATTTGAAATTCTTCTCTTCCCTAAGTTTCACATTATGTTAGTCATTAGAAATAAAATAAAATATATTTCTCTTTTATCTTTTTTTTTATTTCGTAAAGCTTTTACCTCTATTTATTGTTAATAACTATCACCTGCCGTCATTTTCTATTATTAATTATTATCTATTATTATCTTATATCGTTGACCACTATCCACTACCATCTTTTACAGTTGATCATTGCCAATTATTACTACGATTATCATTATTAATTATCATTTACCATTACATACTGTCGTTGACACCACCTATCACTATCTTTTGTTGTTGATTATTGTCTACCACTATTATCACTATAAATTACCACCCACCACTATCTATTGCTATTGACCATCATCAATCGCTATTTACTGCCCATAATTATTACCACTATCCACCATTATGTATAATCATTGATCACTACCCACTATCACATTTCGTCATTGACCACCGTTCGTTATCACTTATCACTATTGACCATTGTCCACTACTATATATTGTCATTGACTACTGTCTATCATCACTTTTTGTTGTTGACCATTACCTACTACCACCTATCGTTATTTGACAATTGTTAACTATCACCTGTCATTATTGATCATTATTCATTATTATTTATCGTCATTAAAAATCATCCATAGCTGATGATCACCACCCAACTAAATAGTAATAAAAGTAATAATAAATAATGTGATTTCATTCTCAAACTAAATTAAACAAACTAAAAAGTAATAATTACCATTACCATTACTCCTTCTTATTGAATTCAATTCCCTTTATATTTTCATTGATCGAACCAAACGATCCTTAGTTACACTCATTACGCATAAATTATTTTAATTAAATTAATCATGAAAGAAATATATTATTGAATAAATGAAGGATAATATATTAATATATAATAAATATATATATATATATATTCCCCTTTCAATTGATTTAACATGTGTAACTTAAATGTATTGAATACAACTAAGATCTCATTTAATGCATAGTATAAGATAGTATAATGGTCATCATATAGTTTAGGATAATAATATTCATGTTATATGCTCTTATACTATATAACATATATAATTATTATGTTAGATATATTATTTTAAAATGGAACATAAAACATGTAATATTAAAAAACATTTTAAATAAAATCATATTATATATTTTAACATTTATTTTAATCAAAATTATAAAAAAGAGAAATATCAAGATAGGTTGCCATATTAACTTCACTTTATATTTCTTATTTTTATTTTTATTATTCTTATTTCAATAATAACAACAAAAAATCTTCTTTTTTTTCCATTGTTTTTTAATATTTTAATAATAAAAAATAATTTTTTATACATTATATGAATAAGAATATATTATGTATAACCAATTATAAAAAACATTATCAAACATGAAATGGATTCTATATAATTAATCATTTCAAAATTAATTATTAATAATAATTATGTATATTATTTTATCATTATATCAAACAACATTCATTCACTCTCTCTTATGTTCTATTTGCATAAAAATGAATAAAGTGTAACAAGAAAAAAAGGAAACTTCTAATTCTTTAAAAAAAAAAACCTAGAAATTATTACTTTTTCTGTTTTCCTTTTTATCCTCAATTTTGCTTACTTTCAAACAAATAATCAATTACAATTCTTCCCCTCCCCCTCCCCCTCTCTCACAGTGCTTAGTTTGAAAGAAAAGGAAAAGAAAGATTTAAAAAAGAAAGGAAAAGGAAGTGAATGGAATGGAAAACAAAAATAGCACTTTTCTATTGTATAAAATATTTAATGAAAGGAAGTGATGTATTTTCCTTTCTCTTATTTGGAAATTACGGTAAAAGTGAAAGTCATGAAGTGTTGTTCTCTGTGTAAAGGTATCCAAATCTTTGAGGTAGTGGAAATTAAAAAGAAATATATTTTTTAAAATTTAGTTAAAAAGGAAAATTTAAAAATTTTGATGTAAAGAGATAATGCTAATCATAACATACGCTTTTCTTTTCTTTTTTTTTTTTCCCTTTTCCTTTGATCCAAACAAATGAAAATTATAAATTATAAATTTTTTTACCGCTTTCTTTTCTTTTCCTCCCATCTAAAGATAGGGTAAGAGTCTCTTACGACGGATAATTAAAGTGAATCGTCCATAATTTGCAGCAAAATAGTATCTAAATTTGAAGCAATAGAGTGGGGCACCTACCACTTATTGCTGCCATTTATTTAACTTTATATGGCTCTATCTTGCGCGCCCGGGGCTACCACCCTGCATACCACATTGCCAGGTTTTATGAGCCTCTAACACCAATAATGATAAACATCAACCTACTCTCGTCTACGCGCAGTGAAAGATTTGTATTAAATTTGAAAATATTGACGTAAAAAATAGATTTATTTAAATTATTCAAATATTATTACCCTGGAATTTTACTGAAAACATAGGAGGAATCGAATCCAATGAATTAGTTTTGCCTTTGGAAAGTTCATAGGCATTGTCAATATAGGTAACCTTGATTCCAATCAAAGCTGTGCTCATAAAGTGCATTAATTTTTGTAAATAGTTTTGTAAATAGTTTCTAACCTAAAGTGCATTAATTTTTCATAAAATTTTAATATCTTTCAAAAGCTCTCTCATAAACTAGTGTATATTTGGAAAAAAAAAAATCTTGAAACAAGAATATCTCTATTTGAATTAGAGTTATTTCATACTTGTAAAAAATGATTGAGAAATGTTCTTATATTAATTATGTATAAGATAAATTATTTTAACTTCTCTTTTTTTATATACACTTCTACTATACTCTATTTAAGTATACACTGACCTCTTTGTCATAAGGTTAAATATATATTTTTAAAATAAAAATATGTGAGTATGATTAACTTAAATTTAAAAAAAAAATATGAGTATAGTTTATTCTTATATTATGTATGCATGAAGAATTTTTTTTTCTTTTATGAGTGAAGTTGACAATATAATAGATTATTTCGCTTTTAAGATTAGAATATGCATGTAATCAATCTTTTTGAAAAACTACATTGATTTTTATAAGTCATTATATGGTAGGAATGTTTGTAAACATTTTTTCATGACTTTTTTTTTAAAAAAAAACTTTTAACTTTAAAAAGTGATAGAATTGAAACACGTGGAAACCCACAAATGTGTTTGATACAAAGTTATTGAAAAAAGGATCCTAATCTTGTCTCCCCTACTAAATTTTCTTTAATCAATTGACCCTTTTTATCATGTGATAGATTTTTTGGCACTATAGGATTGTGAATTTGACTAAGCTAGCCGAACCTTCAATGAATGTGACATTTTATCCCCCAGATGGGTTAAAAGTTAAAACTTTCACACAAAATGGAGAGGGAGAGCTCACCAGATCGTTTGATGTGAAGGATTCGTCGTCTTACCCATATCTTATATGATAATTGAGTGCATCTGTTTTTCTTTTTTCTTTTTAATAAAACTTTAGTGTTAGTTATACATACCTTTCCTCAAAACCCTAGAGCATAATCACATAACCAGCAAAATTGCCTATCAACTTTAGTCTTATTCCATTCATTTCTTTTCGCTGCCAAGCGGCTTTCCCCTTTTTCTGCTCTCAAAAATTATGTAACATATTGTATTATTGAATAAGTAGACGCACATGAAAGTAGCATTATTACTACTACTAATTACAAAATATATAATTTATTATGTATATCTGTATATAATTTAAAATTTTGTTGCACATAAATGTTATGTCAGTATATTCTTTATAATAATATTATTATTGTATGTAAAAGAATATAAATAAATTGTAAATATATAAATATTTAAAAAGTATCTTTTATAGTATTTTGAACATATGAAATAAATTTAGGAACAACACATCTTAGACGTAGGCATCAATAACGGATGTAAATAATTAATATAGTTCAAATTTAAGAAAATGTATTAAAGTGGAAAAATCTAAGATTTAAGTGTGAATAAATTGTAAAAACTTAGTCAATGATTGAATTATATAGTAAAAGAGAACACATTTATTGGGCATGCCTTTATACTAATATTATTATGCATCAATTTAAAATTTGCGATCACAAGATGACATATGACGATAATGAATGAAGCGGTGAAAGACACGCAGAAAGAAAGAGCGTGTGAAGGAGGGTGGGTTTCCAGAATAAGATAAAAGACGGGCCATATCCAAACCAATTGGGCAATGAGTTGTAACCCGTTTTGTCCGGGTTATCCAACTAGGGTCACAGACTAGGAATAGGAACAGAAGGTCTCCAAAACGTAGGGTCCCCTAGACCTGGCTTTTGGGTTCTTTGCAATTGATGGTCTCTGAGAAAGACCTGGCCCTTTTCATTACTGTGACACAATTGTCTATAATTCTTATGAATTGACCAAACTGGCCTCTCCCACCCAAAAAAGGCATGGAGACGTTGGTGACTTTGCCAATCGTAACGTGTACCGGTCATGGTGCCCAATTTGCCTGCTCGCTCCACTTTTTATTCCCTCTTCCTTCAATTCAGCGACCCCACACCAGAGAGAAATTCTTTTCTGTATTATATTAAATTATTTTTATAAGATCATTAATTAATATTTTACAAAATGATTTAATATAATATATATGAATTAAAACTATCTCTAATTCTAAATATGCATTGATTTATTAAGGGCTATGGTAGTCAATTATTGAATAAGTTACTGACGCATTGATTTAACTTGTCGCTACTATTTTCTGTTTGTAGTATTTTTACCGGAGACTTTGTTATGTGATGAGACAAATAAGAACAAAAAAGACTCTAGCTTTGTGAACATAATCAAGCTCTTGGATTTGGATTTTGGTTTTATTAGGCTAATGACTTATGGCTAAAACTGCTTGTGATCACGGACATTTCAAATGGCCTGTATATATTTTCACCTTTTAAACTATTCTCACATAATTAAAAAAAAAAAAAAAACTTTAACAACATGTTTGGTAAGGTAATATGTCCAAACTAGTTCATTCTCATTTTGTGAGTCTGGTGCCAAATATGAATGCCTACAAATAGCTTTTCTATTTTATTTGGGGTAAGTCTAACTCTGCATGTTTGTCTTTTAATAGCACATAGTATTTTGAATATATGATGCTTTATAAATATTTAAAAGGTTAAAATATAAATTTGTTTCTCTAATTCTCACGTTAGTTTTCTTTTTTTCCATAAATTTTTTTAATAATTTTATTCATTAATTTTTACAAAACACACAAACTCATTTGTAACTCTAAGTCTATTTGTTTTGATAACAGAAATTTTTTTGCTAATATACAAGTTAACATCTTAAGTGTTGTAAAATTGATTTAAGATAATATATTTTCTCTTTAAAAAATAAATAAATTTAATTTTTTGATTTTTTCAAAAATGAATTATTAGAAACATTTTCTTCTTTCAATTTCATTAGTCTTTATTTTGCAAAATCAAATTAGGATTTTGAAATAAGAACATTGCAGTTGATTGAAACTTTTGATCATCATTACATCTTTTATAGTGCGAAATAGTTAATGATAAAAGTTTATTTCTTCTCTATAATTGTATCAATTCATAATTTTTATTATCCATTAATTGCAAGTCAACTTACTAAAAAAATCTACACCCATTTCCTCTTTGCAATAAAAGAACCAATGAGTTTCAATAAAGAAACAAAAACTATTAAATTAGAAACATAACTAATTCTTATAACTTCAAAATGATTTGTTTGAATTGGCGTGTATTTGAAACGTAAGAAGATGAACTTACTCCCCATAATAACGATTTAAAACCTAAATGTGCAACTCATTGAACGTCTAAGAAAAAAAAAAAGAAGACTTTTTCTAATATTTAGCTGGCTTTAAATTAATTTTATATTACTTAGAATGTTAATGTGTGTGCTAATAAGAAATTTTTATTACCAAAATGGATAATATAGTGTTTTAAGTGAATTTACATACTTTCTTAAAGTAAGATAATAAAATTATTCAAAACAATTCTTATAGAACAAAAAATAAATTAGTGTAAAAGTTTGGAAACCAAATTTACATTATAGTCTATTAAATAAATTATAAATTTAGAGATGACAAACTCAAACAATATACTAAAAGTTTAAGTTCGAACATTTATCATTAATTTATAATAAATGACGTTAGTTTTAGGAAATTTTGTTTATAAAGGCAGGGAACAAAGCCATTACTACCGTTGCACATGTCTCACTCAGACTTTGGTTACTGTTTGGCACAATTTTTCTAACATTTTCAATGATATTAAATACTAATTAATGCACAATTTGATTAATCCATTTTCTCAATCGAATAAAAAACATTGGTCATATATAGTTGATAGAATTAGGGAATTCATGAAAACAACGACAACTTGCTTCAACTTAAATATATCCAAGCCGTGGAGTTCAGTATCAATTATATATAAAATTAGATTATGATATATAAAATATCAAATGATAATTAATAAAGAGAACTTGTATCAACTTTTGAATCATGTGATTTGCTAAAAGTTATCTTGCATCCATCGATCACAAGGGTGACACAGTAAAGTTTTAGAGGGGAATTTGTTGTTTTTTCTTTTCATTATTATTGATAGCTTGGTAAATAATAAATGAAGTTCATCCTTTATAGGTAGACATAAGCTACGTAATAGGCTTGCCAACAATGATTAACTAACACGTGTCATGTTTAAAGCAATGAATGGCTCCAAAAACTTCGAAAGAGGGTTGGCCTCAACACCTTCATAAAGAACAATCCAACGTTAAGTAAATCCAACGGTGTATGTCTCTCTTTCCCAGCCATCTTTTTTCACTTACTTATTTTCATTTTTTTATTTACATCTTTTTTATAAGTAGATAAAATTCAAAAATTTAAAACTTATTTATTTATAAAAAGATATGAATAAAGATACGAAAATAAATAAAAAAAAGATTTATTCATGTTTCTCAAAACATTTGAAGAATAAAAATATATCTATCATGGGTTGCCTAAGCACGGATGAAGAACCAGTTTATTTAATAAATCTAATATCTTAAATAAGCATATGAGATTATTGTATAAGTAAATGTGACTTTATGATTAATTTTAATTGATAAAATAATCCTTTTTAATTATTTTTAAAAAATAATCAGACTAAATCAAAGATAAAAATCTTTTTAAGAATTAAGTTGGGGCATTCTACATCTTTAAACGATTAAATGGTTAAATTGTTTCCCTTTACAAATATCTTAGGCGAGAAAGTATGAGCTTTGAAATTAATTTTACAAGTTCCCTAATTGGTTAGGCACAATGACTTGGATTTGTCATTACTTTTTGTCCACGAAAATAGCTAATAATTATGATTAGATTCTAATGCCAGGAGTCAAAACTTGGATAGGCAAAGTTATTGGTCCTTTCTAAAGTGAAAAAGATGAATGCTTAAAATATATTGTGCAACTTGCCATTTTCAAGCCCCATTTATCAAGCACCTGTCTCTGTTATTTTGGTTAATTGTCAACATTAACCACCAAAGCCCCTGCCAAATTTGAGTAATGTTCGTCCTTCACATAATTTTGGCTAAACACCTTGTGATAAGATATTCCTCACAAAGCAAAATACTTTCCTGCACCAATGATTCCTTTCTTTAATCACAAAAATGGTAGTCTCACAATGAGATTTTATGTCCAAACTACACAATCACTGTATATAAGAAGGTTTACCCAGAAAGAGGCATAAATTGAATGCGATTGTTTGGTTTAGTTGTTAGATTGACATTTTTTTGTGCGCTCAAACCCTATAAACATATTTACAGCTTCAAGTTATTCAAAATTAACCCACAATCAAACTCATGTATAGCTTATTTGTATTCAAGTTGATTGTAAATGATATTGGCAAATAATTTTATCAATACTTCTGATTTTGTTATTTTTGTTCAAAACACAATATATGAACTTGCTATAGGGCCAGAAAAATACCTACTATGATTATGATGAAAACAAATAATTTTATGTATAAATAGGTGAAATTAAATAAATGAAAATAAATATGAATAAGATTTTAGCAAATTCACATTGCAGAAAATGGCGGAATACTGATATTTTGGCCTGAAAAATCAGTACTAAGAACAGTCCTAAAGTAGTAGGAGAATCCTACGACGCAATTTGTGACACAGTCAACAACCAAAATCTCCGCGGAAGTCACGTAGCTAACGGGATCTAAGAAGGAAATAGGATCAGAGGCTAATTTTCTCATCAAAGTGTGGATTTAAGAATATCAGGAAGGAGGATAGGTGTGAGATTTGGTAAAGTAGAAGGGGACAGAATAGACATCCGCCCGGAAATACAGGGATGGCCGTACAGTTTTTAAAAATACCATTTCTTATTTTTCTGTGAGATATTTTTCTGTCTTGTTTTTTTTTTTTGTTTTTTGGAATTTAACTCAGCAAATAAACTTGACAACACAGGGGGCGCAATCACAACACGGACTGAGCATTCTTCTCTCTCTCCTTTCACTTTCTCTCTGCCACACATCACACCCAAACAGTCTAAATATTGCAGGAACTGCAGCACTGCCTGCTGCTGCAGCAGCTTCAGCCAGCCTGCAGAGTGAGAGAAAAGAAAAAAAAAAAGAAAAAATGTGTGAAGAAAGCGAAGAAAAATCCCATTTTTATAAGGCCTCAGACTTAATTCCCAATGAAAACTTGATTTGATACAACCCAAAGACCCATTGACTCATACATTCACTCTTGCCTGCGAGAAAAAGTAAAAAAGAAAAGAACCCATAAAGAAAACAAAGGGAAAACAGCAGAGAGAGTGATAGCTCGGTGGAGGAAAGGGTTGTAGAGAGGGGGAGAAAGAAGAGAGAGAAAGTGAGAGATAGCAGACACAGAAAGAGGGCCTCTTTCTTTTTGGAGTATTGGGTCAGCTTCTTTTAGCAATGCCAAAGTTGCTCTCACCTCATGCTCTCTGAAAAAATGCAGGCATGTTGAAATCACTCCTTGAAAATCCTTCACTTCTTCAAAGTTTTGCTTTTTCCCAGCTTCTGTATAAGCAGCTTCCATTTTATATCAGATTCATTAACATTGTCATCCGGGGTTTGTTCCTATGGGGGTTTTGATTGATCTCAACACCACCGAGGACGATGAAACGCTGTCGTCTGGTTCTTCTGCTTCTTCATCCTCAAATTCTGGGATAAGCACTTCTGCATCAGCTGCTTCTGCATCTGCTTCTGCTTCTGTGTGTTTGGAGCTATGGCATGCTTGTGCAGGCCCAATGATCTCGTTGCCAAAGAAGGGTAGTATTGTGGTGTACTTCCCCCAGGGACACTTGGAGCAGGTTCATGATTTTCCGGTGGCTGCTGCCTATAATATCCCAGCCCATGTTTTCTGTCGCGTTGTTGATGTCAAGCTCCATGTAAGTTCCTTTTTCAGCGGACAAAATGAATGCTGTCTGTAATTGGTCGGGTGGGGATTCCGGTTTCTTCATCAAAATCTGATTTTTCTCTTTTTCGGGTTTTGTTTCTGGGTTCCGTTTGTTTCCTGAGAAACTCGATGGGGAAGATTTGGAATATGTTTCCACTTTCCTGTATTTATATACCATAATGAGCTAGAGTCAGTTGAGATATTTTAATCTCCTCTCCTTATCATCCCTTCTGGCTTACTTATTCTTCTGGGGGAGGAGGTGGCTTGTATTTGTTTAGCCCTTATTTTCTCTTTCTATATTATGTTTTTTAGTGAGTCCTGAAATAGGTGACTAAAGGTTGGCTTATTGTGAAATTTGTATGAAATGTGTGTTCATTTTCTGAGCAGGCAGAGGAGGGTAGTGATGAAGTGTATTGCCAAGTCTCATTGATTCCTGAAAGTGAGGTGAGTGTGCATTCCATTGTGGTTTTGCTTGGTTTTGGAGAAAATACAGGAAAAGGAAAAAAATCAACTTCTGAATCTTAATTTTGTCAATTTATTGGGTATTATGAAATTGACAAAGAATTCAATTAATTTTGCCAGCTCGAATTGCCCATCTGAGCCGAGTTTCTTATTTCTGGAAACTATAGGAGAGAAGACTATATAAACTGTAATTTAGTTTTGGCTTCATCCTCTTTCCATGTTTATTTGTCCTTTCAACAATATCCATCACCACAGAAAAAGCGGATGACCAAACCAACCAGCTAAATAAGAAAAATAAATAGGAGAAATTTGTAGTGAATAAATTGTCATTGTTGTGTCATTCTGATTTTGCCTTGACCTGATCAATGTTTATAGCAAGTTGAGCGAAAAGTAAGGGAAGGAGAAACTGATGCTGACGGTGAAGAGGAGGATACTGATGTCATGTTGAAGGCAACAACTCCCCATATGTTCTGCAAGACTTTGACAGCTTCTGATACTAGCACTCATGGGGGATTCTCTGTGCCTCGTCGAGCAGCTGAGGATTGCTTTCCTCCTCTGGTGATTATGAATAATGATACACTCCCTTTCCACCTCACGTTGTGATAGCTTGTTCAAGTGTTTTTCTCATAATTTCATTTTCCATTTATCATCATTTTTTATGCTACTGTTAAGTTAAATCTTGAATGTTTTGAACGAGGCAGCCTTGCCAATTTGAAACTTTGTTTTCATAATCATAGCACCTGATACTTCTTGCCTTGATAGTAAATCACGAGTGATCTGTTATTTTAGGATTACAAGCAGCAGAGACCTTCACAAGAGCTTGTGGCGAAGGATCTGCATGGCCTTGAATGGAAATTCCGACATATTTACAGGGGTATGCTCTTATTACATATGTCGTATTACTATTTGTCATAGTTTGAACTTCAAAGCTATAACTCTTAATGAAGCAGAATGTGCTGATTTGAATATCATTTGATTGTTTGGCTTTCTATTTTCTGGGTTCGTATGAGCAGGGCAGCCACGGAGGCATTTGCTCACAACAGGATGGAGTGCTTTTGTAAACAAAAAGAAGCTTGTGTCTGGAGATGCTGTGCTCTTCCTTAGGTATGAAGACTTAAACTTCATTAACTATTATTC
>JANHAO010005424.1:0-22637 GCA_026873985.1 Saraca asoca | reverse complement strand
AGACCTCCTTCATATATAGTCAGCTTATATAGGTATGCTCTCTTTTATTTTTACGAATCAATTTAGGTAATGTTAGTATGTTTTTCCATAATTATTGTATTTTTATAATAATTTCACATTTTTTATATATTTTAAAATTTTAAATTTCATTATAACATTTTTGGAATAAGTTAAAAAATAAATTGTACAAAATTATAACTATACTAAAAATATTGAAAGATTTTTTGCAAAAATTAATATAAATGTTTTTTTTCAAAAATAAAAAACCAGAACTTGCCAGACTCACGGGAGTAAGTATTAATGTAAAACCCAAAAAAATTATCTTATCACGTATTATTGCAGAGATATAATTACTTGACATAAACACATTTTTTAGAAATTATAATTTAAATGCAAAAAGATATAATATTTTTTTAAAGGTTAGACAAAAAGTGGTCCCGAAAAGACAAAAATAAATACCATACTTTGTCGGTAATGGCTGCCTCTCTGATCCCTTGTGGTCCCAGTCGGCACCCAAGCTGTCGCCGCTAAGATTCTTCTGCACCAAAAATACTTGGATATAGTTAATATCCTGTACTTGTAACACCCCCAATATCACACAAACTGGATAACGGAGAATATCCCCTTTGAGTCTAATTCAATTATTAGAATTTTTAATAACTAAATAATGTTAAATAATTAATTATATTATTTTTAAAAATATTTAGTTAGATTTTCAAATTTTTTAATAATTAATTATTAGTAATAATTTTGATTAAATAAAAAATAATGTTAAATAATTTTTATTTTAATAAAAAATTATAAGAAGGAAAATATTTATATATGTATTTATATTAAAGCTATTTTTCTTTTCTTCTATTGCCATTGTTCTTGTTACAATAATAACAATAAAATTTTCTTTTCTTTTTCTCTATCTTTTTTTAATAATTTAATATAAAAAATTATTTTTTATATTATCTAAGCAGAAATATTATATATAATTAATTATTAAAAAATATTATCAAACATAAATAAATTATATATAATTAATTGTTTAAAATTCTATCATTAATAATCAAATTATGTCTTTAATTAATTATTTTAGCGTTATATAAACAAAATCTAACATATAAAAATATTGCGTAATAACGTGAAAAGCTAAATAATGCGCCGAGCAATGTAAAAAAAAAACAGTCTGAGAATATTTATAGAAGTCAGGATGGTCATAGGACCAAATCCTGTGGCTTTGTTCTTGCAAAAACAAAAGGCATAGAAAGAGAAAAATAATCCTCATGAGAACCAATGTTACGGATGAGAATGAAATGGAATAAAATAGAATAACTATTTTCTAATTATGTTTTGTATGTTGATATATTTCATTTTATAATTATATTCGATATATCAAAATATTATATGAATGAAATGAAAAAATACAATCAATTACAATAATATTATTTGTTTGAGACCTAAATTTTCTTAATAATCTTTTTCTGATATTCCTATTTTGAAAGGAGAGGCAATTATTGAGGATTCAGCATGAGTGAGTTTTATTTCTTCTAAAGGGGGATAATTTTCTATTATTATTTTATTTAAAGAAGTTTGCTATTATTGTTTAGATTTTTGAAGCATATTGATGATAAAGTTTGGCTAGTATTGAACAATAATTCTACATGAATTTAAAACTTTATTTATATCTTGAATTATTAAAGAGTTATTTTCATTCTTTTGTTGTTTGATCTCTTTAGTTGTCCTATCTTTAAGTATAAGGAGGCAACTAGCTGGTTTTGACATTACATTTTTTGTAGTATTTTGAAGTGGTAAGATTGCAGAATTTCTTTGTTCTTTAAGATTTTTTATGTAACTTACTTCTTCTAGTTTTTCTTTTGTTACATCTTTTTTGTTTTTTTATCACTATACTTTCTTTGTCTTCTTGTTGAATGAATGATGTTGTTGAGTTATGTTTGTTTTAGACTATTTTGCAACTGGCTTCTTCATTATTTGATGCTTTAGAACCTAAATTTAAGTAACAAGTGGCCATTTCTTGTTGAAA
Source organism: Saraca asoca (assembly GCA_026873985.1). Lineage (NCBI taxonomy): Eukaryota > Viridiplantae > Streptophyta > Magnoliopsida > Fabales > Fabaceae > Saraca > Saraca asoca. Next base: position 20,608 of record JANHAO010005424.1, on the reverse strand, counting down.
GTTATTTTGCATGTGTTCATGATGGCTTGTAACATTGTTTAAATAAAGGTGGCAGCCTTCATTTTTTATGTTTTGTTCTTTTTCCTTATCTTTTATTTCTTTTTATTTTTCTTGTATTTTCTTGAATAATTAATTTTTTCTTAAAGGGGTAATATATTTTTCTATTTTCATAATATTTTTCAAGCCAATTAAAAAAGTAGATATGTTGGTGTTTTTTTTCCATATTTTTGATGTAAAAATCTCTTATTTGTTTTCTAATTTTTAGAGGAAATTTTGAGATATACCATTCATGTTTTTCTTTATTTTTTGGACCAAAATAATGTTCTTGAAGTTTTTTATGATTTATATTAATTTTCTTTTTTACCGTATTGAGTTGGCTTCTCATTTCTGAATAGATTGGAGATGTGAGTTCATAAGTTGAAGCATAATCTACTTTGTATTGAGATTCTTGAATATTTTTACAATAATTTATTCCTTGAAGTTTTGCTAATTTTTCTTCTACGTTTTGCTTTAAATCTATTGTTGAGGTTGAGTCCATTGAGTTTCTTGGTGTATAATTTGAAAAAGTTGAACATCTTGAAGGTAATTCAAATATTGGAATTCTTTTCAATTTTAAAGAAACATCTCTTGAAGGATTTTCTACAATTTAACTAATTGTTGAATTTTCTTCAATTTTTTGAGGCATTGTTTCTAGTAAATTCCATTCACTTATGAATGAAATGTCATCATGTTTTAAAAGTTTTGGAGTTAATACTGAAGACTTTTGAGTATTGGCTTCTATTAGGACGGTTTCTCCATTTGGGAAGTTCTCAAAGCTCTAATATTGACGTTTGTTTTAAGGACTTTATATTGAACTCGAAAAATTACATCTATATGTCTTGTTCCATCTTCTCATAATCCTTATTTTGTTTTGATAATCAAGCTTAAGAAATTATAAATTTTTGGATTATTGAGACTTACAGTATAGTTTGGAAAATAATTAAAATAAATCAAACCATTATAAATATTTGATTAAAGACAAGCTAATATTTAATTTTTGAAAGTTATTGCTCTTGTATCTTTTAAGATTATAAGGACAGGAGTATTTATCTCTAATGTAACACTTGAGAGAAAAATATATATATATATATATATAGTTAAAAGGACTAAACTGAAAATTAATAGGGACTAAATTGAAAAGTTTCTGGAAGACTGGGCATTAGTGTAAGTCGGTTAAGACTTTTAGGGCCAAATTAAAAGTCTTTATTAAAATCAGGGGCCAAAATGCAAAAGTATTTAAATAATTTTATTTATAAAAAACTACACCGCCCCCGGTAAAGACAGCCTTCTCGAGCTTTCTTCCTTTTCTCCGGTTTCTGGGCTTTTCTGAAATCTTCCGGAGTCTTCCCTCAACGTCGATGAAATTCTGGCCTCCTCTCCAAATTTCTGGCATGTTGCCGGAGTCTGGCTACAGTCCGGGGCCTCTCTTCCCATGAGTCTTCTTCTTCTTCCTCCTTCGGTTTTGGCTTCTGGATTCCTTAGGCTTTTCCAAAGTTCTTTGAAGCTCATGGCATGCCGGCATGCTTCCAGCTAATTCTTTAGTCCTGGCGTATTGCTGGGAGTTGCTCGGTGAGACTCCATTATCACTTCCTTTTCAGTTGGCTATTCTGGAAATTATGTAGATGACTGGTAAGGTTTGGTAGTTCAACCATGACGGATTCAGTCACTGGCACACCTTTGCTTCACGGGAAGATGGTTTCTTCCCCTTTCCCGACATGGTTTCTAGTTAGAAGAGTGTATAGTAGACCAACCTTTTCTGATGACTCTTCTACCTGCTAGTTCAGCTAGCCACCGGTTCTGGGCCGTCGACGGCGTTCCGATTGACGGCGAGCTGAGGGTAGCCACTTTAGGACCCGGTGAGTAATCCTAGATCATTAGTTTTATTCTGTAGTACTTTGATTGAAAATTGTTAAGAAATTTGAGTGAATGATTGAAAATGAATAGGGGATGAACTTGGAAGATTTCTTGATAATTTGATTGGGAAATGTTTATGGTAAAATATACATTCTATACTGCTTGATGTTTCTTCAAATTTTATAACCCAAATGTGAATTGGTAGTTTGTTTTGCTTGTATGTATGAATTCTAGTTGCTGTCTGGTTTGCTGTATGCTGTATGAATTATGGTTGTTGCACAAATGTTAGTTTTTGCTGCTTGTTGCATTTTTTATATGTTCCGAATAAATTATGAAATTGATAATGCTTAAATTTCTATAAGTTTTACCCTTTGAAGTGAGTGGATAGTTCCACTCTTGCAAATATTGTCTTATATTGAAAAGGAGTAATTTTAGTAACTTGAAATACCAATGATGATTTATTTTGAGGTATTACATATTTAAAAACATATACTCTTATATTATTATATTATGAAATATTCATAATTTAGACAATGTGAGACCCTAGATTCAGTGGAAATTTATTAATAATCGGATAACATCTGTAAACAACCTGTATGGCTGGATAATACATGACTAGCCTATGTGGTGGTAATAGCCTAATGGGTGGTAATGAAAAGTGAGACCAATAAATAAGAGTATAAGATACCAGCTATAAGTGCAGGGAAAATATTGATAAATAATAATATCATGATTACCAATAGAAGTCTCCTTGGAATCCAGGCGTTGATATCTGTCATATGATGTATTTAACATAATTAATTTCATTGAGGATCCATTGGTAATTCCGTGGTAACCCGTAAGTACACTTATGTATATCTGTTATGTAGGAGCAATAAGGGGGTGATTTGACCAAGTTTTGATGCAGATGGACATAGAGATCTGTTTTTGGTTCCTTTAGGTCCGGAACCACTGGTTATTCACAGAAAACCCTCAGGTGCACTTGTAATCACCCAGTGTCTGTTGAAGCAATAAAGGGGAGGGTGAAATATAATGATATATCTGACTAGAGTTGTGGACGGTAAGGGCGATCTGATTGGTTTTGGTTACCTACTGGAATTATTTGGATCCAACGAATATAATATACCTTTAAAGAAAAGAAATACGTTTTGAAATATTTTCTGTAATGAATAAATAAATTATGGATTTATAAAATAACAAACGTATGAAATAGAAATTGGTAAACAGTATATATATAGAAACAGTAATTGGTAAAGTAATAACTACATGTTGTATTAGTTTATGTTCTGAATGGTTAGCAGAATGAATATCTAGTTTGGGCCACCACGTATTTGATTTATTGTTGCGTATATGTATATGGCTCATAGGATTTTCTCTATGGATGCATTATATAAATTGATACTGAATTATTGTAATTTGGCTTTGAATAGAAATATTTATTGTATTATTTTTGTGATTGAGTTCTGGATGCCCAGTAGGTTGTTAATGTCTAGTTCGGGCCATTGTATATTTGTTTATTTGCTATACAGGTTCTAATGGGTTATGACTCTTGTTATGTATTAAAGCCTTGAGCCTGGGCGTCCAAATTATAGGGAAAATTTTATCGGATTTTCGACAGAAATAGTGATGTAGTTATGAAACAATATGTATAGTTAGACTTGTAGGAGGTTTCCTACGGGTGACCTTCTACGCTAGTCACGGATCCCCTGGGCTGGTTGTGACATCTAACCTATGGAGAGGTTTTGCGGTTACTTGTATTAATCCTATGCGAAGATAATTATAATATTTTTTATGATAATCTATCATAGGTTTTGAGAAAATTGGTAAGAAATCATAGGTTTTATTGATACTAATATCATATTCACATGTTACCATCATAAAATCATGAAAAAATCAAATGTTAATTTTTGATAAATTTAACTAGTGGGTACCTTAAGTATATTCCAACTTTGAAAGTTTTGTTCTATGTTTGAGATTAGTAATTCTTGACTATTAATTATATCTTAATTTTGTTGTTTATAACTAGTGCTTTCTGAGCTAGATTCTTAACTTCTAGGTACTAGTTCCTTGTTCTTGGAGGATAGTTTTCTAATTAAGTGTGTCATTATTATCTTAGAATTATCTTCAATTATTCTTAAGTTGTCACTAGTTATTGGATTTTGGTTTACTAACTCAATATTAACTACAATGATTTTGGTTTACTCATTTTGGATTTAGGTATTTAAAAATACAGGGATTGCATCACTTTGGATTTACTCACTTCCATGGAACCACTTAACACGCCTCTCCTCGAGTTTTACAAACAGTTGACCAATGTAGCTAAGGGGTTTCAACAATGGTGCACAGCACTAATTGTACTGATACTTTCACCGAGGTATCAGAAAATAAAATCTTAAGTTTTGATCTCTATCACTATAATTACTATTAACATTTAGCCTCTATTACAGCAATTATTGACTCTCTTTAGACAACTGTTGACTCTTCTACAGTTTCAATAAAATAATAATTATAATATATAAATTAAATAATTAAAATATAAGACATCTTATTTTAAATTCTATTATTAAAAATATTATTATCAAAATATTTTTAATAATAAAAGTATTGAAAAATAATATTATTTATTAATATAAAAATAATTTTGAAATATATAAAAAATATCAAAGATAAGATTATAAAAAATTAATTTATAAATAATGAAATGACCTGTCCTTCTATTTTTGTGATAGAATAAATTTTTTATTCCACCAAATTAAATGTAATATTAATATCCTGTAAAGACATTCTGGAAAGCAGAGGGAATGCTATATTTTCTATTGAAGTTTGAAATCCGTCTGTGGTCGTCGCACGTAGCGCGGTCAGAGGCTAGAAAGACAGAAAATTCATAAGGGATTATGTGCAACTTTGTGCCGTTAATATCTCCAAGTCGAGTATATCGAACGGCAAAGAGTTTGTATTCGTCTGAATAATTGAGAAATGCCATATCGCAAAATTTTTCCAATATGCATGAAATTAAAATTATTTAAAGAATAATTATATTTTTTAGCCAAAGGATTGATATATGAATATTATTCAAAATTATATAACGATTCCATAATATTAGCCAAATAATGTAGAACATCAAAAATTGGTTTAATTATATTTTTAAATACTTTATAATTAAAATTAATTTTTTATAAAATTTTATTATAAATTAATATTATTTAATATAAATTGTAACCATTTAAATATTATACTACAACTTGATATTAAATTATGATAAAATAAAAGATTATTAACGATATTATGTCACAAGTTTCAAATAATGTTGTGGATTTTGTGTAATTGGATAAAAAAAGTTAGATAACTTCAGAGTTATTCTGCTAAAAAAAATGTGTAACTGCTATAATTAACACTAACGTAGTACAAATGCACAAAGACACCCAAACATAGTTGTAATGATGTTAAATGGTTTTTTAAGATTTTGAAGATAACATTTTTCCCGAAAATCTTCTACAATCTAACAGATTTTTAAATTTTATTCAAACACCTAGACTTATTAAAATTATAAAATTTTCCTTTATGCAGATTTCTGAAATTTTTTTAACTTATCAGCTACTTGTACACGCCTTAGTTTATCTTATCTTATGCTAGGAGGCTGTCTGGCATGTAAATAATTGATAAATTAATTATTAGTTAATAGTTAAAATTGATAAGTTAATGGATTGTATTATATGTATTTAATAAAATTATTTATTGAATTAATTTATAAATTTAAAATGATATAAAAAGATGTTAATATTAAATATAAAGTAAATTAATTTATATTTATTTTAAAAATAAATTATATTGATATAATTAATATATTTAAAATAAGAATAAAATTGTCTAAAATTTAATTAATTATATTTTATTATATAATATTTATTTATTTATTTATTCTTATTTATGTTGAATTAATGGGTATAGATAAAATAATATGATATTAAAAAAATAAGTATTAAAAATAAATTTTTTTAATTAATTAGGATTTGGATTGTTAATAATTAAAAGAAATAAAATAAATTAGAAAAAAATAAAAAAATTTATTTTAATAAGCTCAATTTTAAAAAAAAAGATTTATTTATTTTTTTACTATAAAGTTAGTGCACAAACACATCTAAAACATGCGAAGAGCTGTTTAATAAAATCAAGAAATTAGAAGTTATTTTATTTTATTTTTTATTTCTGTTCTGTTAAACACAGCAGATACAAGACAAACCAAACATGGTCTACCCGGTTGTTGTGAAAGAGTTAGCCACCTAGAAGTAGAACCGAGCACGACTGCCCATTAAAATTCCCCGGGGAGTAGCATTTAACTTGCCTTCGGTGACTAGAGCCCAATTTCTTTGGGAGACTAGCGTTCGATTTGGAGTGATTTGCTCAAGCTGCAATCTCTTGAAGCTGCTAAGGTAAGATTCATGTCTTTACCAGTTCACCTTTTCTTAGAGATTCTCGAATAATTATAGTTAGGATAGATTTCTCCGAATCTGACTCTGTGAATCGTTGAAATTGTAGAAAAGGAGGAGACAATGAAGCTTGATGTCGATGTCCTGAGATATCTCTCTAAAGAAGATTTTAGGGTTCTCACTGCTGTTGAAATGGGAATGAGGAACGTATGTGTATCTCTCTTTTGCTATGTTGTTAAGTTTTTGGTTGAATTTTATTCAATGTAAAACAATAGCAGCTTCACTCACAATTTAAAAGGAAAAGGATGCACTTGTTTATGGTACTTTTTGGTTTTATTGAATCTTGAATTGAGCTCATTGGCTTTCTGTTTTTGCAGCATGAAATTGTACCCACTGAACTCATTGATAGCATTGCTCGTCTCAAGTATGTTTTAATACTGTTTTGAATATATTTTTTTTTTTTGAACATTTAAAATTTACTTGTGGGAGTTTCTAATGGCTTGCCCATGAGTTTGTAGGCACGGGGGTACTTACAAGGTTTTGAAGAATTTGCTTAAGCATAAGTTGTTGCACCATGACTCGTCTAAATGTTGGTATCTTCTTATCTGTATTTCATAAGATATTAATATCCATGTCTCTCTATTGAGTTAAATTTTACATGCATATCTAGATGATGGATTTCGGCTGACCTACCTTGGTTACGATTTTCTTGCCATTAAAACTATGGTGAACAAAGGAGTGTTTGTGGCTGTTGGTCGCCAGATTGGAGTTGGAAAGGAGTCTGGTATTTCTTGTGCACTGTGTTAATGTTATCCTTGTCCCTTGCAAAAGAAAGAAAAAATTATCTTGCACATCTCCCTGTCATATCAGACAATCTTATTGTAATTACTGTTCTTGTTCTCCACAAGATATCTTTGAGGTTGCCTGTGAAGATGGGACAATCCTAGCCATGAAGTTGCATAGACTTGGTAGAGTTTCTTTTAGAGCTGTCAAATCTAAGCGAGACTACCTGAGGCACCGTAGTAGTTATAACTGGTTATATTTGTCTCGGCTTGCTGCACTTAAAGAATATGCTTTCATGAAGGTTCTTCTATTCTATCTGTCTTCACTTTTCTTTTGAGTGATTATCTTTGTAGTTGATTTTCTTTGACACATGCTTTGCTGGAGCAGGCTTTGGGAGAACGTGGTTTTCCTGTTCCAAATGCTGTAGAACATAATAGACATTGTGTAGTTATGTCACTTATCCAAGGTTACCCTCTGTAAGTCTCCCTGTATCATTTGATTTCATATCTCATCAGTGCTGCTGTGATTATTGTAAATCTTTGTCATCCTTGTAAACATTGCTTTTTATTTTTAAGCTTATGGTATCGAAAGTTTAAGGGAATTGCAGTGTCATTTGCTTGATTAGGACAAGTAAATTTAGGACAGGTATTCATGTTTTAAATAAAACCTGCAAATTCTTGCATATAGATTGTTCAGTGGTTGTTGTATAGCAATTGTAAGCTTGCAGCTTGTGGTTTATTCATAGATATATTTTAGGTATCAGAAAGCCTGGCATATGTTATTCATGATTACTATTGGATACTTAAGCTTTAGATAGGTTTACAAGAATATGTGGATTGCTCAGGCTTAGCTTATGTTCTCTCCTCTTTCTCTTACCTGTTAAAAAACAGCATCTATTGCATCCACTCTGATGTACAAAAAATATGCTGCATTCCTCAACTAGCATGTTTGTAACTAGTATTTTTTATGTGTAATAATGTTTTTTGTCTTGTTGGATCACTCTGTTTGTGTAATCTACTGCCTCTGTGATACAATCTCTTCTTTTTAACCATAGCATGTAATTTATCTCCTCTTTGTCACTCATGATCTTTCTCTTTTCTACATTTTACTATTTTCTTCAGCTTGTTCCGTAAGGGGGCGTTTGGTTTCAGGACATGTTTCCTATTTTCATATCTTGTTTTCATTTCCTAAAAATGATTTTCATTTTCAGAATTTCAAGTTTCAGAAAACATGTTTGGTTTGGTTTAGTGTTTTCAATTTCTAAGAAATGAAAACAATGAAAACATGTTTGGTTTATCCATTTTCAATTAACTAAAAGTTTTAAAATATACAATAGTGCTACCGTGTTTTCAACTTTTGAAAACGAAAATAATGAAAACAACTTTTTTCCGTTTTCAGTTTTCAGTCCATTTTAGGAAATATTCCCAAGAAACATTTTTAACAAAATCAAACCAAACATGTTTCTAACCTTATTTCTTGTTTTCAATGAAAACAGGAAATACTTAAACCAAACGCCACCTAAGATAGCTAGTGAGGCATATGTTGAAAGTTAGATGTTCGAAATTTTCATTTGTCTCCACAATGCAGTGTTCAGGTGAAGCAATTGCAAAATCCAGAGATAGTTTTTGAGACGATTATTGGTCTAGTTGTTCGGCTGGCAGAGCATGGTCTGATTCACTGCGACTTCAATGAATTTAACATCATGGTATCTGTCTTTCCAACATATATATCAAAGAGAACACTATGTGTTTAGACTTGATCTACAATATTTAAGTGTCCTTTACTTTTATTTGCGTTAAAGATTTCCTTTCATTGCAGATTGATGATGATGAAAAAGTTACCATGATTGATTTTCCACAAATGGTATCTGTATCGCACCGTAATGCACAGATGTAAGTCACTGTGTTATACAACACTGTGTATCTCTCTTCATTCATCATTAAGTTTTGTGCTTATATAAGTGCTACTTATTGTTGCTACTTCGTTAGGTTTTGAACATAGCCATCTTGTTTATGAGTGTTGGCTGCAAGACATTTATGTTTGAATCACAAGATCCTTACCTTTTTGCACATTATGAATATCTTCCTGTAATTCATATATTAAATTATTTTTAAGTACCTTTATAGATCTTACTTTTCATCTATGAGATATAAAATTAGTTTGCTGTCCTTTTTATGCTCTATGATGACGATAAAGACAAAATGTTGATAAAGCATTATATGGCATTCAATGTAAATCATAGTTATCTTAATTTTTGAGTATTTAGAAATGATATATTTTTCATGTAATAATATATAAATTAGGATTTGCCAGTCAAAAGTAGTTTATGAATACAAGTTCCTATTGGATATCACATTTCCATATTTAATTGGAACAACCCCAGGATAATGTATGTTCCAGGGTATCAGCCTGAATTCTGCTTCATTTATTTGTATTTGATGTATCTCTAATGTGTACTTATCTATTTCGTTATAAGACATATCTGTATACTTAAGTTTTTGTACTTGCACTATGTCTAGTTAAACAGGTGTTCACTTAAAATATCTAATTTAATTGCGTCTCTCCTGTGATGTAAGAAATCAATTACTTATGACTTTTACAGCACAATTGGGCTACTATTAAATACATGGTAAAAGTGGAAAAGCCAATGATTAGTTGTTCATCATCTTTTTTCAAGTTTACATTAAATAGTTTGTAACTTAATTTCTTCTTATTTGTCTATCTTTCAGGTATTTTGATCGAGATGTCGAATGCATCTTTAAGTTTTTCAGGAAGAGGTTTGTATTTATTTTTGCATTATTGTGAACTTAATTGTTATATGATGGACAGTTTTAGTGTATAGTGTTGTCACCTGCCATTGTTGTCTTGGTGATGTTAAGGATGTTAGGCAAAATACTTTGGATGCTTACTGGTGTCAGCTGATCCGCTTGCTCAAAATGTTGTAATTTGTCTAAAATAAGATGTATATATTTACCCTTACTGTTGACATTGTTATAGTAAAATACTATGGAAGAGTGTTAGAAACGAAAGTGAGTCTTGTTGAAAATTGCATTTATTGCAACATATTATGTACATTGACTTATATAAGCTGATTTTGGTAAGCTAGCTATGGAAGCTTATGAAAAAAACCTGTTGTGGAAGCTGTTTTTCCAATATTTCTAGACCAAAAAACCCTTACTGAAAAAATAGCTTAAAAAACACTTATTTAACTATGCAACTGAACACAGAAATGCTTATTTTAGAACACATTTATTTTGGTAAAGCTTATATGAAGAGCTCTTATTGATGTTTGTTCACATGGGCCCTAGTCCATTCTGATGAAAGCTAGGAAGCACTTGTTTAATTGGATCTAATGAATTTTGTTCATGGCACCCTTTTGTTTTCTTGCCCCTTTGTGTTGCTTCAGTAACTGCTACGTTGTTCTTACCTTGTCTAGTGCCAATGAGTAGACTTAGTAATATATTACTTGTTTTTTGCCTTGTTTCTATTTTGATGTCGGTATTGTTGTTTCAAGAATTGGGTACTTTCCTCATTATCCATTTTTAGTATATAATATAAAATCATTGCATCTGTTTTAATGAAATGGTCGGGGCATTTTATTCTGTTTTGTGCACTTACTGCACTCATTGGAGCTAAGTTAGTGGCTTCTCAAATCAGTTGAACTGTTGAAGATATAGTTTGGCTGCCCCGCCTGTGTTTCAGGTTCAACCTTTCTTTTGAAGAAAGTGCTGATGCTATTGATGGTTCAGATGAGGAGAGAGATGAAGGTGTAAGACCCTGTTTTTCTGCAATAGACAAAAGCACTGGTGTTCTGGATAAGGAACTTGCTGCCAGTGGCTTTACTAGAAAGGATGAAGACAACATTCAGAAGGTACAATTTTTATGTACACATGGCTTTTCTTTTTCCTTTTAATTTCACTTTTGTGGAAAGGATGGACACCACTTTGTATCGAATTGCAAGACAAATTTGTTTTTATGTGTCCTCTTTGATGTTACATGTCATCATAAAATATCCATGTGGTAAAGCATGGTATTATGCTTGGTGATTAGGTTGAATTATCTTTATAAATGACACATGATTGTCAAGCATTCATCTTGTATCATGAAGCTCTTCAATTTTATGTGCAGTTCATTGAAGGCGATGAAGGGGATAGACATTCAGATAGTGAGGAATTTGAGTTGAGGGAAGAGTATAGATATTCGGATACCGAGGGAACTGAGTTGAGGGAGGATGCTAATGATGATTCTTTACAATTGTTGAAGGTAATATCTCTATTAACTTTTGTTAATATAAAAATTAAATAATAATCTTCATATCCTAAGATTTTAAGTGAATATCTCTTTCTGGTACGAGGATTAGTCTGATTTTTCTTATTATGTTGGAAGCAAATAATTGCTTAAAAAATGTTAAAAGGGCATAATTAATGCATATTGCATCTGCCTGTGTCTCTCATGTTGCCTTAATGTTGAAGGGACAAAACCTAATTAGCTGTTATTGGAAATCAATTTTTTTATTTCTACTATCTGTTCAACTCACCTGATACCAGGGTTGCTTTAATATTTTTTGTTTGTCCATAATCCTGAAAGCTTGCATGCTTGCATTGTTTATTTAGTGCAATATATTGAGCAAAAGTATAAGGAATGCAGTGGCTTGAATTTGAAGAGCACTTGCAGCAATCTTTGTTGGCCATTAGCATTTTAAAATGATTTGGTCAGGGAATAAAATTAAGAATACTGGATTGTTGAAATCTTTTTATACCTTTGACTAAATTGTGAAAGTTGATGCAAATGTAAGGTCATTGCAATTTTATTGAGCAAACCTGTAGTAAAGGACAAAGGGAATTTTATTTTTAATTTATGTTAGTTACAGTTTAGCATTGAAAGAATACTGAACTTCCTTCTAGGGACAAAAGGGTAAAGCTGTTGAAGAATAATACTATGAAGAATTTTAGGGGAAAAAACAAGTGTGAATTGTGAAGCAAAAGCAAGCATATCTGCATAAACTCTATTACATAGGATATAAGGTAATAATTGGGGCTGCTTAGTAACTCGTAGGTATCGAGAGTTTTACTATTGAAAAAGATGATAAAATCATCTGTTTGTATTAGAGCTGTTTACTTGTGATGCCCATTCACTTGCCTGGTGATCCCAGGGCCAAAATTTGGGCGATGGGTGGGGTGGGGTTGTGGGAGTGTGTTTTTGGGTTTGTTGTACACATTGTTTTCATCATAGACATCATCAATCCTAGGCCGGAATGCTAAGAGGTTTGGAAAGGGCCCCCTTCGATTTGTTGACCGTACCACCCAAGCTTACATATCCTTGTAATTTGACAGTTTATGGGCTTTGTTTCTACCCTTCAGCATTTAGAAATCTCTTCGTATTTCCTAGCAGAGGGAGTGGTGACTTTTACCTCTTAAATGTGTTTGATAAACAATTTTAAACTTTACCAAACAACAGGGAAGTTATTATAAGGTTTGATGGATGGTCATGATCTATTGGTGTTAAGGTATCCACAAAATTTAGGATGGGTAAGATACTATTTCCCCAAAATAAAACATGAGCGATCACATATAAACAGATTTGAAATGATTTTGAGGACTTTTCTTGCTTTTGTAGTTGGTTTTGTAGCTGGCCTAGAAAATAATCCATTCAGATTTCCTCTACTCCTTTATCCTGTCCCTATCAAGGGGTATTGGTTTAAAAGTTCATGAACAAATTGTCTAATTATTTTTGGTCAACCTTCTCTCTCTGCCCCCAATCTCTACTGCTGAAGCTTTTATGTGTTGAGTGAAACTTACAAATGAGGAAACAGATGTAAATTGCTGACTCAGCTTAGATATAATTTAAAGGGAAAAATGCAAACCCTGTGGGATAGTTGTATTTAACATCCAAACATCTATATTGTGAGCAATTTGAGGGAGCAACGTGCTCAGTTTGACATGAAAATTTATAGAAAAATCAAGCATAGTACAGGGGCCTTGTGGTTTAAATTTGGAAGTGATCTGATTGGTGTATTATTTTTTTGATTTTTCCCCATTTTAGGGGTATTTTGGTCATTTTAGCATGATTTGCTTGTCTAGTACAAGTAGGAAAGCCCATTATTTCAATTATCACATTTTTATCTTCACATCAGTATAATATGGTGCTTAGATTGCTCCTGGAACTATAGGGAAAAACCTTATGGGGGTGCAATTTACCACTTATCCAAAGTTGAAGGGGGTTGATTGGAAGAATTAATATTTTGTGGGGTTAAATGCAACTATCCTGAAGTTAGGGGGGGGGGGAATTTGCATTTTTCCCAAATTTAAATATTCAAATGGCAGCTAAATAGTACTTCATTTGTACTTTGTTTAGCTTCAGCCACTGACAGGTGCAGATAAATATTGTATGGTTATGTACTGCCTAATTATAATTATTAATGCTATTCTTACAGAATTCCTATAAAGAATGATATGACCTTAGGACAGGGCCAAGTATAATGACTTTAATATGCGAGCCTTACAACTTACAAATCTTGGATTCCATATGGGTGATTGGTTAGTTATTTTGAGGCCTACATGGCACATCATCAGATTCTGTAGACTCTTTTTTCATTATCATTTTTCACAACTATTAACTTGTACAAAATTAAAAATTGTTATCATCAGGATGAGGGGCATGAAAGTGATGTCAAAGCAGAAAACTCTCAAGCTGGTGAGAGCAGTGAAACTGAAGAGCAAGATGCAAGTGACCAGGTATTCAACGTTGCATTCTTTCTTCCCTCTTGTTGCTGTTGTTGGTATTATTAGTTTATATGAATGGTCTTTTTGTACGGTAGAAAAATGAATGGTCAAAGTAGTAGTCCAGTTTGTGTAATGCTTGCTATCTGGCCCGAGTGAATAGTGTTAATAATAATAATAATTTTGACCTACAGGACGAAAACAATCCAAATGCGATGGAGAATGATGCTGAACTGATAAAGCGCTTGAATAAGCAAAGACAGCGTGCCATAGCTACAGCTCACAGGGGACGGAAGACTCTTGCATCTAGAAATTCTTACAAAGACAAAGGTGGCAAGTCATCTAACAGCTCCAGAATCAGGCAACAGTTGAGCAAATGGTGAAATGTGTAACGGATAACTCATCTGCTGGAGAACAACTCTCAGATACGTTAATCAAAATCAATTTTGGTAGGTCAGCAGTGACACAATACTATCAACTTATATGAAATTAGCAAATAGTGAAGCAAATAGGTCATTAAGTTACATAATTTCTTCCCTTAGAAGATAATCTTATGCCCTTTTGGCTGTTATTTCCATTCAAGTGAATATATTGACATTGTGGCAAATGTTAGCATACCATATCCAGGTATCTTATGTTTTATTGTTTCTGTTATTTTCCTCCTCTCTTTCTCTGCTGTTTTTCTTATTTCTGTTATTTTCCTCCCTTCTTTCTTTTTCCTTCTAGCAACTCCACATGCTTGCTAATGTTTACTATCCTTCTTCCTTTATTTCTAGCAAATCTGAATGTTTGCAAATGCTAATGAAAGCTAATTGAAACTAGTGGTTTGCTATTCTACTTTGAAATTGAAGAATGTTTATGCCTTTATATTGCTAAGTTTGCTACGTTACCTTTACTAAGGTGTTGCTACTATTGAGAACGCGAGAACATGTGACCAATAATGGGCTGTTGTATGAATTTCCAACACTGCCCTTTTATCCAATAAGTCATGCATGTTCTGTATGATTTTTTTTTCCTGCTCGTCCTTTTGAATTAGTTAGTTATAAATTCATGTTTTAGTTAAATACCTATTTTTTGAATACTATAATGTCATTTATCATATAAATAATGGTTACATATATTGTAAAGAGTGTGTTAAAAAAATATAAGTTAATTTTGTTATAGATTTATATAAGGATAAATTAGTTATTTCCTTATATAATACTTCTTTTTTCTTTTTACTTCTCTACCCAATCAAACAAAATAAAATAAGTTTCTCTTTATTTTCTTTCTTCTCGTTTTCTATTCATCCAAATAATAAAAGAAAAAAACACTTTTCTTGATATTTTCTTTATTTTATTTTTTCGTTCACATCCAAACAAAGCGTTAATGCTTTTGTTTTCCTATGCACTTGAAGAAAATTTCATAGATACATGCATGACTTGCAAAATTTATAAAAAAAAATTGTATTTTTTTGCAACTAATTTTTTCTTGCTGCAAATTTTGAAAGCTTTATATTTCAATTTTGATTGATGAAATTATAACCTTTTATGTATTTGTTATATAGAAAGTTCATATAAAATCATAAGATTTAATGGAGAAGTTTTAAAAAAAGAAAGAAAATTTTTGGCAAAAATTATAAATTTTAGTAAAAACTATCAAAAGAAGGAAAGTATGCATGGTAGCAAAATCTTTTATTTAAATTTTCTAAAAACTTACTTTTTCAAAATTTAAACTAATATTTTTTTTAAAACAAATTATGTTAGTAAAAAATTTATATTTGAGAATGATTGCCAAAAGTCATTTTGCAAGAATTATTTTAAAATATTATGTTTTTGACAGTGTTAAAAAAACTATTTTTGAATCCAAAGTTATTAGGTAAACAATTATGGAATCAGGAATTCTATCTTAAAGTGAATATTAAATATAATCATGATGAATAAAATAATAAAAGATAAAATTATTTATTTTTAATTTTTAAAGCATATTTGGTGTTATATACCTTTTAATTACCAAGCATCGTGTTGTTGATTTTAGGCTAACATGTATTTATTATCTTTTTTTATTTGAATTTTAATTTTACCCCCTAATTTTTATTTATTTTAATTTTATTTTCTAATTTTAAGAAACAAAATAACATTGCACTTTGATAATAAAGTCTATTAAAACGATGACAAAATTTTATGTTGAGCTAAATGACTTTTAATCATTAAAATTCTATTCTAATCAAATAAAACTATTACATTTATAGGGAATAAAATCATTGAATTGAAATTCATATTTCATATATATAATATTATTTTTCCATATCACATAATTGTACATATCCTTGCAATATAAATGCTTTTTAATATATAATTTTATGTAAAAATCATTCTTATTTAAGATTTATTTAGATTTTTTTTGCCATTCTAATAAATTTTATTAATAGAAGTTTAATATTATTTTATTTTTTAAAATTAGAAGACAAAATTGAATTAAAAAAGAAAAGCGAGCAAAATTAAAACTTGAGTAAAAATTAAAGAGCAAAAATATACATTTTACCCCCTGTTTAAATTGTCAAACACACAAATTGTGGGGCGAGATCAGTTGAAACTATGTCAATAAAACATATATTTGCTTCATTGTTAATTTTTTAAAAGGCAAATTTTAATGATAACCATTATAACATTATATTTATCATATATAATATATTATAACAAATTATTTATCCATAATTATTTACTCTTTTATCAATAACTTTTAAGATTGACATAATTACACATTTGAAATATAGATACATTTTAATTATGTGATTACATATTTATTATTATTTAAAATTTTTAAAATTTTATATATAAAATAATATGATAATTACTTATAATTCAATATTTCAACAGTAAAAAAAGTTAAGGATTAATATAATATAAATTTCTTAATTCTTACATTGGGTGAATTCATCCTCTCATCCTCGTGCACAAACACATATTTGTCCATATCTTTTGAATATAGATGGTGGCTCATTGTTTATAAAACTCCAGTTCAACTCTCTTAAAAATTGACCATAATATGATTATTGTTAAAAAATAATTGAACTACATTTTAATTACCTTTAACTCTAAAACAGCTTTTTAAACAGTAAATTTTCATTGCTTTTTATTTTATTTATTTTTGATAGGCTAAGGGTAAACTGTCCAATGCTATACAAAGTAGCCTTTCATTTACGCCGAATGCACTTCAATTTTTTTTTTGGTAGATAAAAAATGCATTTTTTTTCCTGCCGCTTTGGACTTCTTTGGTATTCAAACCTCAAAATAACAAGATTTGCATGCCTCTTCTTTCGCTTCTACCTTTTTTTTTTTTTCTTTTACCAGGTTTGACTGTTTGGTTATTCGTTGCCTTAAAAAAAATTAAAATAATAAAGGCTTATGCTTCAGTGTAATACTGACAAAATTCATATAGAAAGTCCTCTTGTAAGTTTTTGTAAAAAAATTTATATATTTTTTTATGATTTTTTAGTTAAAATTATAATTTTTATATAAAAATAAGAAAATTTTTAATACAATTCAAACATTGGAGTTACAACTTTTTTTTTTTTTTACTTGTGACATTAAAATCTGCATACATTTATAATTTTTTGAGGAAAAATTACAAAATTTTGACAACTTTTGTGACTTTTATATTAACTCACAAAATTTTTGAATATGTACCAAAGCATCACTCAATAATAGATTGGCGAAGCAAAGACAAATACATTGATCATCCTTGAAATATACAAGAATTACATGAACATCCCTTTAAGTTTGAAACCATACAATTTACTTTAATTAAGCATATAGTGTTAGAAATATAATGAAATATTTCTTAAATCTTTATTTATTAAGTTAAAGTAGGATTTACAAATAAACATATGTTTAATTACTATGCTACCTAAAAAATAAGAGTAACGTTTCATCAAACTTATATAAAATATAACACTAAAAAATCTATGATTTTGTGTTTTTTTCTCTTTCTTTCTCTCCTTCTTTACAAATATTGAAGTTTGAATAAATTTTTTTTATCAAAGGAAATAAAAAATTACTATTAAAGATGAGATTATGATTCTCTAATCCATTGCTAATTTCTTCTTTTATTTTTTATTTTTCATATGTTGTGCATTATTTATTATATTTGAATTTATTTTAACACACAAACTTTTTATACTTACTCACAATTTTATATAAACATAACTACATAAGCACCTCTTAGTCTCATTATTGATTGCAATCAAATATGGCATAATTTCCATTTACTACCAAAAAATGGCTCATTAGTGGCTATTTCATGGAGGCGGTTTCATTAACTACCTCTCATTCATACCTATTTCTTCAATGGCTCACATTTAGTTCATTCATTTAGCCTATTAGTTCAAAAAAATTTTAATTGATATTTGAATTGTTTAGCATTGATCCTTTGAATCTCTTCCCTGCACATAAGCAAAGAGTCATGTGGTTATGGTCATAATTTGATGGTGTTAGCTTTGTGTTACTGATATTATGTTATTGATATGGTTGTTCATTATAATGATTCCGTTTCTCTTTGTTTTTGACCTTGTTTTGTGTATGTGGCAAGAGACATACAAATTACAAAGGAAAAAGGAAAAGTATAGACAATTCCTTTAAAATCTTTACTTAGTCTGACATAACATTTGATTGTATTGCATTGGTAATGATTTATTTAGAAGTAAAAGAAATGAAAAGAATGTAAACAAAAATGAAAAGTGAAACTTTCATAAAAAAAACTATTAGGATTTCATAGTATTTTATTTTTCTTTGCCAAATTGACCCTGCAATAGGATGTTAAGTATGCTTGTGGTTTAGTAAATAATAGAGAACTTGCGTTAGATTCATGCTATAATAGATGAATGATTAATAGTTGGGATGAAATATATTTTGATTTGAAGATGCATGATTTGACAGAAAAATAACAGTATAGTGTCCATCCTCCACCAAAATCTCTTTTTCAATTCTTTTACTGCAGCATAAGGACAGACAATCACTTTGAAGGTGGAGAAATTTGAGCATAAAATCTTCTTATTTATTTATGATGGTAACCCTAACTAATAAACAATTATAGTTTAAATTTGAGTTGTTCACTTGTTCAAATGAGCTAAATTATGCACTTAGTTATGTATTTATGGGAGTTGCATTTAATTAGGTACACATATGGCCAAACTTATCTACAATAAAGCAAATGTTGTTTTAATTCATCATTGTAATAATCCATGTAGTTTTAGCAAAGGTGGTGCTTTCATTTTGTCCTTTAGACAATGATAAAACGAAGAGAAGAGATCTCAGGAGAACATAAAAGTGATCCACTTTAGAGTTTCTAGTAAGAGGTCAAATTTGACTTCCTTATCCCTTTAGATCAATTAGTAAATATAAAGGCTTTTTGTCTCAAATAATCTGTCCCTCTTAACCCTAATCATCATGACAAGTTGGGATTAATTTTTGTAGCACCTCCTAGGACTTAGGTGTGGGTCGATCAATTGACTGGTTGATATTGGATGATACTAAATTTGGCACACAAGATTCAAGGAAACAAAATCCTAGTGAATCAAGAGGTCCTAGACAATCGAAACCCAATTGGGAAGAAATCCTAGAGCATCCCCAATCTAATCATACAAATCTGAGGTGAATTAATCGAACCAAAAGTCAATACGTGTTCATTTTATCTTACCTTTGCAATTTTAGGTTTTGTTCAGTGAATTTTGCATAGATTATGAGAAATCAACTATATGGTGATTTAAACTTAGGAATTGAGTCTAGCCCCTATTTCAAATGATTTTATAATTTATATTGATGATAACAAACATCCTAGATATGCTTAATGTGTTTACTTTTAGTAGAATTACCTTGAAAGGCCTTAAAAAATTTACTGAATATTTAGTTAGGCTTAGAAATATTTGTTGCAAAGGTTAGGGATGTCTCTTTAATTAGGTCAAGGTTGAAAATTAATTTAAATAGTATTTGTCTTAAGGAATTTTAGAAAATCCTCTCAAAATACTTTTCCATGGTGACAAGGGTTTTAACAAATTTTATTCTTGGGAAAATATGGCTTTCAGTTGAAAATAGTGTTTTGTAAATCAATTAAAAATGTTTTAATCAAATATCTCTTCAACACAATTATTTAAAAATCAATTGCATGGAGGGGAATCCATTCATGATTTGATTCAACCAATTCTGGGTGAGTGAACTGATTTCTGAATCAATTCATCAGCCTAGAATAGGCTAACCAAGTCATGTCCCTTTGAATTTTGCCCAAGGGCCTTTCATTTTTAGAGAATTGACTTAAGAATTAATTCACACTTGAAAACACTAGGCATATGAATTAATTTATGTTTGTGAATTGATTCATGCACTTCAAATTTTTATCCAAAGAACACTTTGATTTGAGCAATTTGACTTGTAATTCAAAAATTGCCCCACGAATCGATTCATGAATATATTCAACTAGGGTAAATTTTGAATTAATGGTTCTTAATTGTGTCTATTGACTCTCTCACTGTTAATACTCTCTACTAATTTCTAGTACGATTCTTTATTACTTAAAAAGGTAAAAATAATCCATTTTCTTTGAGCTTCATTTTTTTACTCCATTTCTTCATCTTGAGCTAGATTTGAGCAAACCCCTTACCTATTAAGCTTTAATTTGTGATTTGAACTTTTGAGTTCTTGATTTTAAACCTTCATTTCATCTCTGATTTTTGGGTATTTTTTAAGGGTTAGGAAACCCTATGTTAGTAAAAGTAAGAAATCTCTTGAGTGATTAGCTTTGAGTAAGGAATCT
>JANHAO010005423.1:0-22693 GCA_026873985.1 Saraca asoca | reverse complement strand
TTAAATTTTTATAGGAAGTGTTTAGTTGAAAAAAAAAATTATGTTATAGTATGAATATTGCCGGATAGTTTGAATCCAATACCAAGTATGAAATTCTAATTCCTCGAAGGACTATATTATCTATGTCCAATTTACTTATTGTCTGTCTCTACATTGAGTATCAAGAAGTACAACCACTACTTTTCTGGGGATTCATACAAACACAGGTGGCCCCCAATTAGAACCATGATCCATGCAACAAGCTACTAATCAGCAAGCGACTCCTGAAAGTTACTTCTCACTTGGTGGCTTGTCCTCATTCTTCTGTTGTAATTGATTACTGATAATGAATTCAAAAAACCAATAGAAGTGCAGAAAAAATACCAAAATGATAATCGTTTTTGTTAGCTTTGCTATCACTTTCTTCGGTTTGAACGTTGAAAAATAATTTTTAAAACAACTTTTTATAAATTAATTCATGACTAGATTTATATTCATTTTTATATTATTTTTAATATGAATCAATTCATTAATTGATTCACGCAGTAAAAATAGTTTTTATAAAAATTACAAAAGTGCATTTGCAAACTTTATTAGAAAATTTTTAATTTTAACTCGTTTCAAGTAATTTATTTCTATCTTAACTTAATTAATTTAAAAGACTTGTTTAGATCAATATGAATTAGATCATGCTTACAAAAGGTCCTAATTAATACAACAAAACTTTGGTCCTGCAATCAATCAACAAACACTAAGTGCATGATCAAATTTTGATATTGATCAAAATTATTTTTCAATATCAAAATTGAAGAAAGTATGCTAGCAAAGTTAACAATCTTTTTTTTTTTTTTTTTATGGTGACAAACAATTTTAAATAAGGGTCAATTGTTGGTTTGGATTCTTGTTAGATTTAAGCAGAAATCTTGAATCCTTTTTGGAAATTTAAAAGAAAATTATCAGAGTTGACTTTAATGGATGTAATTACTTAAATTGATAAGTAAGAATAAATTATTATCACTGATTAAAGAGTAATTTAGATTGTAAGAACAATTGATCAAACAAAATTTGTGCAAATGAAAATTTATTGTAGTAAAATAAAGAACATAACAGAATTTTAAAGTAGTTCCACTTCAATCAAAACCTTGATTGAAATATATGTCCACTCGACCAAATCCTCAACCGAATAGTCTTAATTTTATTACAAATCACACAAGTAAGATGACATGGCCTTATTAAGTAAAAAATTGCAGAGATTGCTTAAGAAAAAGAGAAACAAAGAAAAGAGAAAAGCTGCTCCACAAAGAAGAAATCAAAATAAGAATGAACAAGGGAATTCTTCTAACACCACTCAAACATATTTCGAACATAAAAAACCTGAACATTTCAAACTGAATTGCTTTGTGTATCTAAAGAGATAGTTGAAAAATGAAAAGAAGAAAAGGAAGCCGTCATTTAAGAAAGCCAACTTAGCTACTTGGAGAGATGAGGAAGTGGATTCCGAATAAGAAGAAAAGGAGGAAGAAGCACTATTTTGCCTCATAACTCAAGGAGATAAAGACATTGAGGTGTATGATCAAACTCTGTTTAGCTCTAGGAATGATGAGATTGATGATTTATATAATGAGCTTTATGAATCATTACTAAAAGCTAAGAAAGAGTTAAAGCATGTAAACATTGAAAATGAAAACTTGCTTGAGAAAATTAAACAAATTGAAAAAGAGAAAAAGTAAAATCTATGATCAATGTGAAACCTATAGATATGAAATAAATAACTTAACCAAAGCTTTACAAGGCTTTACCAACATTGAGATGAGACTCAACATCTTAAAGAATTAAAAGGATTTTCAACATAAGAAAGGATTAGGATATAAACAGCTAAAGAAAATTAATTTGGTTACATAAATTGCTTATATTGTAATCAAAGATGACATCATATTAGATATTGTTCACATAAAAATGGAACTTATGTTTTGAAACTAAATGAGAAATTAATTTGGTTACCTAAAGCATCTACCTCTAAAGGAAATTTGGCTATGTTTATTAATAAATCTGGACCCAAGATCAATTAGGTACCATCAATGCAAGCACAACTTTTGTTTTGCAGGTTTGTGTGAGACAATGAAGCAACAACTATCAAATTACACCTTAAAATTTGATAAAATTCCTATAATGTGTGACAACACAAGTGCAATGAATCTTACTAATCCCATCATGCACTCCAAAACCAAACATATTCAAATTTGACATCACTTCATTAGATCATGTTCAAAGGGGTGATATTTAAATTGAATCCATACAAATTGATTTCTAACCGGCAGAAATTTTCACTAAACTACTAGATGAAAAATGGTTTGTATTTATTCAAAGAGAATTAGGAATGTTGAACCCTGTTGACATTCAAATCTAGTCAACTAAAATCCAAAACTTAAACTGCAAATCGAGAATGCAAGATAACAAGAAAGAAAGAGAGAGGAAGAACAAGAAGATATCAGAAATTTTTTAACATAGTTCAGCCTAAATCAATGCCTACATCCATGACTGTTCATTTCTCCATATGTTTTGTCCAGATAACAATATATGTTAGTTGTCTCCCCACTATATAATGATTTCAACCCCTAGTTATAGTGGTTGAGGCGTTACAATTTGAATGTAATAAATCATGAATTGATTACACTTCTATAACGAATAATATTTGATTTGGAAATGGATTTCCATAATTAATTTTCAATTGTCATCCTCAACGACCTAATGGCTAGGAAAGCGTGTTTCGAGCTGCGAGCTAGACCTCGTCCTCAACGACCTGAAGCTACACATTGAGTTGCTTTGACCCTTGTTGACTAACAATCTAAGTTCACATTTGGCAACCTAATGACTTGCTCCAGTGACCTCAATCTTGAATGAACTAGGCCTTTGTCAGCTAGCTTGTCCATTGGGCTTTTACCAACCCATTTGTATGCCTCCAAAAATACCCACAACATTAGCCCCTAGTTGTCAATGTGATCTACGGACTAAGAGCTATAGTTTGTTGGTAAAAGCTAGCGATTGCAATCTACTATGCTATCATTTAGACTTCTATCCCATCACTTTATCTATGCCATCATTACCATATTTAATGCATACGTTCTTCCTTAATCATCGGAGTGGTGATGACTAAGCTTTGTTATTTGCTGGACCATCAGATTAAGGGTAGTTGATCAGTCTCTAGATCTAACAATGAGGTTGTGTGAGCTATATAAGGTGAGAGAAAACCCCTTTTTCCTCCTACTTGTCATTTGTGAAACCCAACACTCTGCTTCTTACTTTTCTCTCAAACTCATGAACACTCACCACCATTTTTTTACTTTTCTGCTTGACCAAGTTTGCAATAGAATACTTTGGATTCGAGTTGCCAGAGACCAATCTTACACATCATTCCCTTCTCAGAACTTCTCTTGTTCATTAATATAATAAGTTTTCTCAACAACCCTTGACTCTAAACTTCTATTTTTCATGAATATCTTGCTCTATGAGTTTTTGGTGTCTTGATGCTTGGAGAGTTTAGTGGTGTGTGCCTGTTAGTTGCCGAGAAATTTTGCATGTTGGTTAATTCTATTAAATACTTATTTGCACACTTTTTAGTGTTTGTGAAAGTTGGAATGCAATCTGTTTGACAAAATGCTTGTAGATTTTAGGGTTGTAGATTGTCGAGTTTAGCTTTCTACCTGTTTCCCATGTTTTGGTGTCCTGATGGGCTCATTAGTCGAGCCCCCTCATGTTTTTAATGATCTGGCTCTTAGGTATGGTGATATGAGGCGTGTATAACCTGCTACATAGGAAATTCCTTATTAGTAGATAAAAGCCTTAGCTTTTAGGTATGGTCTACTTACAATGACCTAACTGTTCCCTCTTTTGTGTAGATGCCTATAGTTCATAAGCACCATGGTCACCAAGTAGGGAGTGCTGACGTTTCTAACTCTTTAGATCAGAGTGAGGAGTAGGTGCGTGTCATCAAAGAAGCGGCCTTAGTGTTGAGGTCGCTAAGGAGTTCATGACTCATCCTGACCCTTCTGAGGGTTAACAGGCTACTAAGAGATAGAGGCCTCCTGCTTGCATAGTGTTTATTCACTATGCTTCAACTGTTAAGCTTAACAAACTTGGGAGAACAGCTTTAACATACCCTAAGGGCTACCACATCATGGTGCTCTCACCTAATGACTACGTAGCTTATCCTTCTCCAGGGTTCGTTGCCATTAGCAACCACTATCTTGATGCTAGGCTTAGGTTCCTAATTCACCTTTATATTATTAATTTGTTAAATAAATTAAAACTTTGCCCCTTCCAGCTCACATCCAACTCTTATTCCCAACTCACCTCCCTTACTCTTCTTTTTCTTAGGAATAACCTCCCACCTCCTTTTGCAAGGGTTCTCTGTTATCGTTATTGTATTAAGGGTATAGGTAGTAGCAAGTCAGGTCAGCGAGATAGGATATACTACCTCACAACTCACCAAACTGACCACAAGAAAATCTTGCCCTAAGGTGATGTAAAGGGAAAGTCCAATGTGGGGAATTATAAAACCCAATGGGTTTTATATTTCTTACCCATCTCTTCTTCATCTTCACAACTTTGGGTTCGTCATCACTCCTAGTAAGCGAGCTGAAAATGTGTGAACTTGCATGAGTACATATATTTATTTTATTTTTAGCTTGACATTCTATTTCATTTTACAGACAGAGCTAGTAAGGACAAGCCGATATTAGGGGTAGAGAAAGTTGAAGTGCTTAACCAATTTTCTGCTATAAACGACCTCAAGAACAACCTCAAATTTGATAAGGACCTCTTGCGCTCTCATAAGCTTGCTTTAGCTTTAAACGTCGAGCTCCTTGACAACACCAAAGACATCGAAGCTCGTAGAATTAAGGTGGTTGGCCCAAAAAACTTTCAGGAGTATGCAAATATAGTGAGGCTTAACCTTCTTATACCACCAACCTCTCTTTCTACTCAGTCTGCTAACTTTGTTGCTACCACACCACGTCAGCTCCTATTGTTGCTACAGTCGCTACTACTGCAAGTCAATATTCTTCCTTGGTAGTAGCAGTAAGGACCTTGCAAGAACTAGTTCCCACTTCGTAGCTTGAGATGGTCGGGGTTCTAGACGAGCTAGTGAGAGCTCTTGCTAGTGTAGGTTTAATTACTCCTAGTGATAGGGCGAAGGTAAAGTCCCCATCCAAGCCCCCTACCAAGAAACAAAAGATGGATAAAGGGAAGGAAGTGGTGGTTGCAACCAAACAAGTGGCACCTGAGGTTGTGCCCTAAAAGTGGTCTGACAACCTTAGCCCTAAGGCAAGGGATTATTATGATTTCCTCTAGAAGAACATGGACCTAATCCTAAGGACCCATACCAAGTCATTGAAGTCAGAGGAGATGTCTGGTAAGGGCTTGATAGGCTACATAACTCATCACGGTATACTAGTAAGTTTAGTTCTTTCACCTCTATTCTTTTACTTCTTTGCAAGACTGGGGGTGATAAAGCTAAAGGACGAGCTCTTATCTTGGAAGGAAGATAAGAAAAAGCTTGAGAGTGACCTGGCCGCTATGACAACTGAGGTGTTGGGGCTAAGGGATAGAACGCGGCTACTTGAGGCCCAGTTGAGAAATGTCGAGGTGGCTAAGAATGAAGCCAAAGAGGCCCTATCTCGTGAGGAGGCAAACCACGAAGTTATCACATCCAACCTTACTTCAAATCTTAATAAGGTCACCAATGAGCTATCGTGAGTGAATGACGAGCTGGATGCAGCGGTGTGGCAAGCTGAGGCTACTGAAAAAGAGCAAGAGGCCACGGCGTAATAAGCACAGGCTGTGAAGAAGGAGAAAGAGGCAACTGAGAAAGAGGTCACTTAGGCAAGAAAGGAGATCACTCAAGTTAGGGTAAACACCACTGTGTTGGTTGTGAAGGCGGATGAAGATATGGTGTCTAAAACCATTGGCTTCTTATACACCTTGTGCAAAGAGCACCCAAAGATGGACTTCTCCTTTTCTGGTGGGGATGTTCACAAGGCTATTAAGGACTTCAAGGAAGCCACGAAGGTAGCTCTTTCTACTAAGGGTGCAAAAGCCATAGGTGGAGTTACTCTTGCTCAGGGCGTGCAGGTTGCTGGTGGGGTAACTCAAGGAGAGAGTAGCTTATAGGTCATGAAGACGACTAAGGTGGCTACTAATGACTAAATGATAGATGACCTACTCGCCACATATGCCAACCCTTCAGCCCACCAAAATACAGCTCCTAAGGACTAGCTTTCTTCTTAGGTCGTGACAAGCTTCTCTTGTAATTTTGAATTTCATTTTTTTGAATTTTAATATGTACATTCACCTCATTGAACGAGGTTTTTAATGAACTTCTTTTATAATTTTCTTGCTTTATTCTTCTAAGCTTCAATAGTAGTTAACTTCAAATAAAGTAAAGAAATAATTAAATTATAACTTTGTTAACCATGATGATAACAAAAACTACCAAGTTAATGCCAAGTTGAATGCTCAGTAGGTCACCGATAATAACTCAAAGGTTAACATAAATGCACCTCAGCTCACAAACCATTGCCTAATAAAATAAATATTAACCAAGTTGAATGCCTAGTAGGTCACAAATGATAACATATAGGTTAACCTGAATGGACCTCAGCTAGCAAACCATGGCTTAATAAATATTAGCTAAGTTGAATGCCTAGTAGGTCACAAACGATAACATATAGGTTAACATGAATGGACCTCAACTAGCAAACTATGGCTTAATAAATATTAGTCAAGTTGAATGCTAAGTAAGCCATAAATGACAACTCTTAGGTTGACATGAATGGGCCCCAACTAAAAAATCATGACTTTATTTAGGTTAGAACTAAGATGAATGCTTAGTAAGCCTCAAACGACGACTCTCAGGTCAACTTGAATGGGCCCCAGCTAGCAGACCATGGCTATTTTAACCTTGAGAATTGCTTGCTTCCTATATAATACTTTGTTGAAAATTTATTCAAAAATTAGTGAACAAAGACATAAAAATTTGAGGAAAAACTTGGGTGATTTTATTAATATCTAAATAACATTACAGGATTAAAAGGGTGAGCTTAAATTTATTGAAAATAGGGGTACAGATGTTCATCATTCCAAGCTCATGGAACTTCAGCTCCATTCATATTTGTTAAGTGACATGCTTTGTTTCCCAAGTCTTCCTTGATGATGTATAGGCCCTTCCAGTTCGAAACTGGTGTCCTGTCACTGGCCTTGCGAGCTCCAAGAAGGATAAGGCGTAGTACGAGAACACCAATTTTATAGTTCCAAACTCAGACCTTCCTGTTGTAGTATCTTGTGACCCGTTGTTGATAGATTATGATCTTGAGGTGAGCTATTTCTCTTATCTCTTCTACGAGGTCGAGGTTCACAATGAGCAGCTGATTGTTATCCTTTAGATTGAAGGTAGCTCTTCATTGTGAAGTTATCTCAAGTTCTGCTGGGATCATGGCCTCGGATCTGGACACCACTGAGAAAGGAGTTTCTCCTGTGGCGCTACGAGTTGTAGTTCTATAATTCCAAAGCACCTTCTACAACTTGTCTACCCATCTTCCCTTCTTAGCCTCTAACCTCACCTTCAAGATCTGTTTGACAATCTTGTTAACAACCTCGACTTGTCCATTGGCCTAAGGATGGCCTATAGCTGAGAAACTCTTCATAATTTTGAGATCGTTGCAGAACTTGATAAATTACTCACTATTAAATTGGGTCCCATTGTTGGTCATGATCTGCTAAGGAAGTCCAAACCTGTAAATAATGTTAGTCCATACAAAATTTTCAATCTTCAAGGTAGAGATCTCCATTAGTTCCTTCGCCTCTGCCCACTTGGTGAAATAATCCACAGCAACCACTGCATGCTTACACCTCATGTGACCTGTGAGGAGTGGTCCAATAAGGTCCATGCCCCAGATCACGAAAGGCCATAGACTGACCATCTGTTGTAGATAGGCTAGTGAAGCTCGTGGGACCTTGGTGAACCTTTAGCACTTGTCACACTTCCTAACAAGGTCAATGGCGTATTACTTCATTGTTGGCCAGTAGAATCCCTACTAGAATGCTTTTTAAGCTAGAGATTGCCCTTAGCGTGATTCCCGTAATGGCCAACGTGAATTTCCTTTAGCACAATGTCACAGTCGTGGCCGTCTATTCATCTTAGGAATGGAGCTAAAAATCCCCTTTTATATAGCATGTCATCGTAAATGCAATATCTGGCTGCTCGAGCTCATAAATATCGTGCTTTTAGCTTATCTTCTAGTAGCTTGCCATCTTGCAGGTAATCCAAGATCGAACCTATCCATGAGTCCTACACCATAACAATTGCCATCATAGTATCTTTCTATTCCGTGCTTCGTGATGAAAGGAACTCCACTAGGATTGCCCCCAAGAAGTTTGCATATCTAGTTGTGGCCAAGCGAGCTAATGCATTTGCATACTTGTTCTAGGCTCGCAAAATCTTATTAACCTCATACTTCTGGAAAGAACCAAACAATTCCTAAACCTTCTGAAGGTAGATGGCCATCTTTGACCCCCTCGTTTGATATTTACCCCATACATGACAAACTACAAGCTAGGAATCACTTAACATCTTTAGATTTTTAGCTCACATCTCTCTTGCCAGGCGGAACCTTGCCAACAGTGCTTCAAATTCTGCTTCATTATTTATGGCCTGAAAACCAAATCTCAGTGTGCAGAGGATTTTATGTCCATTTGGGCTAATAAAAAACACTCTTGCCCTAGCCTTCTACTCATTCGACAACTCATAAACATACAACTCCCAATATGGACCCTCTGAGGCCTCTGCTTCCTCTTCTGCATGCCCTGTGAACTTAACAATAAAATATACCAAAGCTTGCCCCTTGATTGCTAGGCTTGGCCTATACTTAATGTCAAACTAGGCTAGCTCAATTGCCCACTTGAGTAGACAACCTGAGGTATCTATCTTTTGCAAGATTTGCCTAAGTGAGAACTATATGAGCACTTCAATGCTATGCACTTGAAAATAAGGTCGTAGCTTCCTTGATGCGATCACGAGGCAATAGGCAAGCTTCTCTATTGGTGATACCTCGTCTCAGCATCCAACAGCCTCTTGTTCACATAATAAATTGGGAATTAAGCTCTACCTCCTTCTTGTATCAAGGCTGCACTGAGAGTGTGCTGAGATACGCCCAGGTAAATGATGAGCTTCTAGCCTTCCTTTGGCTTGGACAAAAGAAGAGCTTGACCCATATATTCCTTCAATAGTTGGAAATCAACCTCGTACTGCTCAATCCACTCGAGCTACTTTGCTTTCTTTAGTACATCAAAGAAGGGGATGCACTTGCCTATCGCTTTTGAGATAAATCTGTTGAGTGTTGTGACTTACCCATTAAGGCTTTGTACATCCTTGATTCTGGTAGGGGATCTCATGTCAATAAGTACCTTAATATTTTCAGGGTTCACCTTAATTCCCCTGTTATTGACCATGAATCCAAGGAACTTTCTTGAAACTACCCCAAATGCACACTTGAGTGGATTCAGCTTCATCTGACATCTCCTCAGAATTGGAATATATCCCCTAGATCATGCACATGGTTAGCGACCTGTTCAAACTTCACTAGCATATTGTCCACGTACACATCCATTGTCTTCCTAATCTATTCATCAAACATTGTATTAACTAACCACTAGTAGGCTGCCTCTACATTCTTCAATCTGAAGGGCATCACCTTATAACAGTATAATCTACGATCAGTGATGAACAAAGTGTGGTCCTCATTTTATTGGTTAATGGGGATTTGATTGTACCTTGAGTAAGCATATTGTCCACATACACATCCATTGTCTTCCTAATCTATTCCTCAAACATTGTATTAACTAACCACTGGTAGGCTGCCCCTACATTCTTTAGTCTGAAGGGCATCACCTTATAACAGTATAGTCTGTGATCAGCGATGAACAAGGTGTGCTCCTCATTTTATTGGTTCATGGGGATTTGATTGTATCCTGAGTAAGCATCCATGAAGCTAAGGAGCTGATGATCAGTAGTAGCATCCACAAGCTGATCAATCCTCGAAAAGGAAAGCTATCTTTCAAACATGCCTTGTTGAGGTTCGTGAAATCAACACAGGTTCTCCATTTCCCATTCTTCTTTTTTACGAGCACAGGATTGGCCACTCAAGTCGGGTAGTGAGCTTCTTAGATAAACCTATTGGCTAAAAGTTTATCCACTTTTTCCTTAAGAGTGACATAATGCTCAGTAGTCATTAGCCTCCTTTTCTAGCGAACTGGCTTGTGATGAGGGTCAATGTGAGCTTATGTGACATGATCCCAGGGTCAATCCCTACCATGTCATCGTGGTTCCAAGCAAAATATACAGAGAAATGAACATATATGGTTATCCAGCCAAAATATACAAAGAAATGAATAATTGTGGATGTAGGCATTGATTTAGGTTGAACCACCTTAAAAACTTTCTGGTGTCTTCTTGTTCTTCCTTTCTCTTTTTACTTGTTATCTTGCATTCCTGATTTGCAGTTTGGGCTTTGAATTTTAGTTGACTCAATTTGAATGTCAACATTCTGGTGCTAGAAGGAGGGCCCTAAATTGGATTCTTATTGATTTTCTATTCTATTGTGATGGCTAGAGGAAGAACCACCAGGTATTCAGACACTGTAGTTGACCAGCCTGAAGGTTGCATAGAACAGTAGCAAGATGTATTACCAATTAGAGGCCCAATTCTTCTTACAGTAAGCACTTCCATTGTCCCCACTATAGGTGCTGCCATTGGCATGCCCTCATTGGCCCCTTGCCAGCCTGTAGCCATTCTTCTTGGGACTGATGGAGTGCAAGCGTAGCATCAACGTCAAAAAGCACTTAAGAACACAGTGAGAGAACTAGCTAATGCGGTTAAGGCACTGGTTCAAGCACAAGCCCAGGGCAACCAAAGGTAGGTTACAATCACTATGCCCAGAGAAGTACTCTAGCAACCATGAAAAGAAATGTCAGCTCCAGTGGAGAGGCCAATTAGAGAATTACCTCAACACACTAATTCAATTTGCTCTTTCAACTTATGACCTGGATCAAAGGTCTAACAAACTTATGAGGATGATATCACACCTCGCTCTATGGGCCCAAAGGTCCGAGTGAACCCAGATAGGGATAGGCGTGTAGAGGTCAACCACGAGCATATTCAGGTCACAACACGGCGTGAGGATGAGGATAGGGATAATTAATGACATAGGGGTTCATGCCAAGCTAGAGACTCGAATAGAGCCAGTTAAGGACATATTCTAGATCAATACTCACCAGATCATGGACACAAAAGAAGGCATAGAACCTTAGATTGCCACTCTTACGATCAAGGAAGTGTAAAGAGCTAGTGATCTCCCAGTCGACGGTCAGAGGCATAGAACCCAATGGTAGAAGAGCTACTTCAGAGGATACAATAGTTAGAAGGGCGCCCTTTGTTTTAGGACCATCAAGATCGTTATGAGGAGAGCATGCAATTCACCAGAGAGATTGAGATAGAGCTTCTCCCTCATAGGTTTAAGATTCCCACTATCCCGTGATACATTAGGGATAGTGACCCATATAACCACCTTAACACATTTAATGTACAAATGGATCTTCAAACGACCAATTCTCTGGTCAAGCCTTTCACTCTCATCGGATGCCTAAAGGTCTTTCTGTGTAGAGCCAAAACTAGAAGGAAGTTTGAGTTTCTCTTTCAATGGCTCGAGGCCTACCTTTTATTTATACCATAAATAGCATGTCTAACTAGTCTATCCATGGTGGAAATTCTATCGCGGAGCAGTGGAATCTTAAAAGGTAATTTCAATTTTGAAGGCAGTTTCACTATATCCTGCAAGTATGTTGAGGGATGCCGAAAAAGGCTTTCTAGCTAGTGCGTGCATTCATATGCAACCTATTCTAGCCTTTATAGATCCAATTCTCATTGGAGTTGCTTTGTCTTTTTCGGCAGTTGAAGTTTAAGTTGTGCGGCTTATTCAATACATCCATCAATCCATTAAAAAGGCTTTCTTATGATCAAATGTAATAGATCTTGATGAGGAAAGGCAGTTAATTTCTATTTTTTTCTTAACTTAATTTGATTCTAGTCTCCGAAGTCCTTCTTAATCGAAGGTCCCCAATTAGTAGCCACTTTTTTTGAAAGTCTACCCAGCCATTTTTAGAGACATACCACAAACATGGCTCAGGAGTTTCCCAACTCGCAACATCGATAATTAGCAAGAGTGCTGAGGAGATTCGTTAACTAGTACAAAGCATTGAGGAGGCAGCTCGCACCATCTTGCCACCTCGTAATGATCTTTCAATAGAAGAACAAATCATTGAAAGACTACATTATCAAGTTCAGACATGAGGTTAGTAACATGGAAAATCCATCAGATAAGAATGTCCTGACAGCGATCTCAATGAGACTTCATAATGATGGAAAGTTGTATAAGAGCATATACAAGTCTCTAGTGAGAGCCTGAGCAAGTTTTATGAGTGAGCTGTCAAAGAGATCCGGTGGGAGGAGACCTTTGGTCCTAAAAAGTCTAACCAAAAGAATGAGTCCAACCAGAATAAAAAAAAGAAGGGCAAGGGCGGGAACAACAAGGAAAGTCAGAAGGATGGCTTCGATAATCAAGCTGTAAAGAAGGCCAGAATGAGCAACCTTAGCGCCAAGGTCGCCATGATAGTTACAACATCCTATCAAACACTCTAGATAGGATATTTGCAATGGAGAAGAATAAGAAGGACTTTTGGAAGCCCAATCCCATAAGGATTCCCAACAAGTTCAAAAACAAAGACAAGTTTTATGCTTACCATAATAAAGTCGAGCATAATACTTCAAATTGTTGGGCACTTAAAGATGGGATTGAGGATCTGATCAAGAGAGGTCATTTGAGAGACTATATGGTGTGACCCATGGGACAATAACCTCAATAGCCCTAACAACTAGTATAGCACAGATAAAGTGATAGGATAAAAGTCTAAACAATGGCATGACAGATCACAATCGCTAGCTTTTACCAGCAAATTATAGCTCCCAGTCTGTATATCACACTGAGAGCTGGGGGTTAATGTTGTGGGTATTTTTGAAGTTATACAAATAGGTTAGTAAAAGCCCAATGGACAAGCCAACTGATAAGGGCCAAGCTCATCCAGGATAGAGGTCATTAGAACAAGTCATCAGGTAGTCAAATGTAAACTCAGATTGCTAGTCAACAAAGGTCAAAGCAACCTAACATGTAGGTTTAGGTCATTGAAAATGAGGTCTAGCCCACAGCTCGAAGCATGCTTTCTTAACTATCAGGTCATTAAGGACAACAATTGGAAATTAATTATGGAAATCCATTTCTAAATCAAATATTATCTGTTATGGAAGTGTAATCAATTCATGATTCATTACATTCAAATTGTAACGCCCCAACCACTATAAATAGGAGTTAAAATCATTGTATAGGGGGAGACAACCAACATATACTGTTATTCGACAAAAATACATAGAAATGAATAGTTATAGATGTAGGCATTGATTTAGGCCAAACCACGTTAAAATCTTTCTAGTATCTTCTTGTTCTTCCTCTCTCTCTCTCTCTTTTTGGTGATCTTGTGTTCTCAGATTTGTAATTTAGCATTGAGGTGCTCACACAATGCCCACTTACGCAAATCTTGCAGAAGATAAATACCTCAGGTCATCTACTTAAGTGGGCAGTCAAGCTAGCATAGTTCAATATTGAGTATAAGCCAAGACCAGGAATCAAGGGACAAGTCTTGGTAGATTTTATTGTAAAGTTCACAAGGCCTGTAAAAAAGGAAACAGAGGCCTCAGAAGGTCCATATTGGGAATTGTATGTTGATGGGTCATCAAGCAAGCAGAAGACTGGGGTAGGAGTGCTTTTAATTAGCTCGAAGGGACATAAAATCCTCTGTGCACTGAGATTTGGCTTTCAGGCCACAAATAATTAAGAGAATATGATGTACTATTGGCAGGGCTCCACTTGGCAAGTTGTTATCTTGCATTCTCGATTTGCAATTTTGGCTTTGAATTTTAGTTAACTAGATTTGAACGTTAACAAACCCCTTAGAAAATAATCTTACTTAGCCAATCTTCAATATTTTGATATTTTTATCTTTTGTGCTTGATTGTATTTTACTTTGCAAATTCTAACTTAAGCATCAGAGATTCCCCTAAGTTTGTTTTACAAGTATTTGATGTGAGATTTGAGGTTTTAATGGTGTTGAATTGATCATGAACTGGTAAACTCATCATCTATTAACCATTTTGGAACAAAATTGCATGAAAACTATTTTCAGAACTCTCCAAATTAATTCAGCAAATTTTTAATCTTTCAGGAAGATTTCAAAATTCTTGAAAAATTTAATTAGCCTAGTTGAATCAATTCCTGAATCGATTCACTCTTGCATATTTGGTCTATGAATCGATTCGTGAATCGATTCACAACACGTTTCTATATATACCTAAATTGATTTCAACCACATTTCATAGTTCCTCTTCTTGCCACCAGCAAAACTTTCTCTCTCTCTCTCTCTCTCTCTCTCTCTCTCACTCAAATCTCAACTCCCAACCACTTTTAACATAAATTTCTTTCACATAATCATTAGATACATCAAATCTAACACTTCTGTTTGTGTAATTTCATCCAAACACCTTCAAATCACCAGATCCCAAAATCTAAGACAAAACCTTAAGTACCCAAAACTCTTAGCAAACTATTCAAGAGGATCAAATTGGCAACCTCTAAAAGAAAAGAGAAATCATCAACACAATCATCCACTCCATTAGAAGAGGAGTTTCCAAGTGAGTATGTAGCTTATCTTCTATTATCCAATAGAAAGGTAGAACCATTTAGGTGCTTTATTGACAAACTTTTAGAGACTATTCATTTGCCTAAATTGCTAGCATAATATAGGCTAGAAAATTTCTTGACCTATAAAGGCACAACATACCCTAGGTTAGTCAAGATGTTTTATGTCAATTTAGCTACTACTAATGACAAGTTGTTTAGTTACGTGATGTACAAACAACTAGTTATAGATTTAGAAGTTTTAGCAATTGCATTTGGCATGGATGCATCACTGCCAAAGCTTATTGTAGGATCCTTTTTAGATTACAGCAAAGAATCTGCCATTAGGATGCTTTTTCCTTATTCCACCCCTTAGGATAGAAGTGGGAAATTGCTCATTACTGGCCTATCCCCTGAAGATAGGATCCTACATTATGCTTTGTGCAAGGTGATTCTTCCAAGGGTCACCAATTTTACTCAAATAGTGGATGATGAGTTGTTTTTTATGTGGGTGATAAAAAACTAACTCAATTTCAACATGCCTTATTTTATACTCAAATATCTAGTCGATTGTTCTAGGCGGATAGATACTAGGTTCCTCCTATATGGTATGATCCTCACCCCACTTTTTGCTAAATATCTGCTGTAACTTTTTGAAGAACATCAATTTTTACCCACCAATTCCACTATGATTATAACTGTATCACACTTGCATAAGATGTAATCGAAACAAACTGACCAAGGGAATTAAATAAGAAAAATGCACAAATTCCTCAACCAACTAGAGGAGCCACTAACTTAAGGGGAGTT
Organism: Saraca asoca; assembly: GCA_026873985.1. Classification (NCBI taxonomy): domain Eukaryota; kingdom Viridiplantae; phylum Streptophyta; class Magnoliopsida; order Fabales; family Fabaceae; genus Saraca; species Saraca asoca. The sequence continues at coordinate 7,070 of JANHAO010005423.1, read as the reverse complement.
GAGCTTTCTAGTGATGTTGAAACCACAATCATTGAGGAAATGCACAGATTGCACACACCCATGCTAGACTACTTGGACAACCATCAAACCTTGCTTGAGTGAATGAATGAACACATTACACTGCTAGCACTTGAAAATCGATCTCACTTCTCTAGTTTAATGATCGTTTTAACTCCATTGAAACTCAATTGCAAGAAATCTCATAACAAATGCAACAACGTGATGAAGAAGTTGAATTGCAAGGAATGGACCTCTAACAAAACCATCCACCTCCTTGAGTATGATGGGTGTTTTATATCCCATAGTCCCATTTCCCCTATTTTATGGTTCTTTTGATGTTCGAAATTCTGTATTTTGCTTTCTGGATTTTGCTATTATATTTTACTTAGAATCTGGTTACTTTTGTAATCCTTATATATAATCTGAATTTTATCATATATTCTAATGTTTGGATTATGCATTCTGTTTCATTTTAGTGATTATTGCTATGGTATGAATACTAATTATATATGATTCATTTTTTACTTCACTATTTATTGATGCCTTATTTCTTTTTGATGTGCCAAAATGGGGAGTAAGAAAGATGAGATTTTTTATTTTTAGACTCAATTTAGATTCTAAACTCAATTCTTGAAAAACTTTGACCCTTATTTAATATTGTTTGTCACCATAAAAAAGGGGGAGATTATCAACTTTGCTATCATACTTTCTTCAGTTTTGATATTGAACAATAATTTTGATAAATATCATAATCTGATCATGTGTTTAGTGTTAGTTGAATGATTACAAGATCAAAGTTAACTGGATGCTATTCAAGAAATTCGCCTTTAGATATAGTAATTTTATTATATTAATTAGGATCTTTTGAAGTGTGATCTAATTCATATTGATTCAAACAAGCTTCTTAAATTAGTTAAGTTGAAGTAGAAATAAATCACTTGAAATGAGTTAAAATCAAAAGTTTTCTAATAAAGCTTTCAAATTCACTTTCACAAGTGCAATTTTTATAAAAACTATTTTTTACTGTGTGAATCCATTCATACTGAAAATCTTGTGAAAATGAACATAAATCGAGTCATGAATCGATTCATGAAGAGTTGTTTTGAAAATTGTTTTCATTGAAGATTAGCAATTTTTATGAATCGATTAGGTAATTAATTCATGGCTTCTTTATATGATAGTGTGAATCGATTCACACATTGATTCAATCATGAAGTTCTTGATGATATTCATAAACGAATCGATTCAAAAACTGGTAACCACCTTTTGAATTGATTCATGAAGCGATGCACAGTCTGAAAGTTATTTTTTAATTGTCAATTGCCACACTATAAATATAAGCTAGTCTCATTTCAAACATATCTTTTACTGTGAAAAACTAAGAGACGACATAGCCAAAAGCATATTTATATCTACCTCATCTATGTTCATCAAATCAAATCATTCTTGGATCAAATTGAAGGAGATCACATATTAGATAATTGAGATCCACATCTAAATTCAAGTTCGTATTTTCTATCTTAAGATCTTGTTTCTGTATTTGATTTCTAGGGTTTAGAAATCTGAGAGATAAAAGAAAAGGTTAATCTTCCCTTTACATCTTCTCAAATTGTGAGATTAATCATAATTTTAGAAGGTGTAGAGAATTTTTGCATCTAAACTGATTCTCAAGAGCCCAATGAATTCTTGTGTGATTTGTAATAAAATTAGAACCATTTGATTGAGGATTTAGTTGAGCGGATGTACACTTTAATCGTAATTTTGATCAAAGTGGAACCACTTTAAAAATTCTGTTGTGTTCTTTATTTTACTGCACTAACTTTTTATTTGCATAAATTCTATTTGATCAATTGTTCTTGCAATCTGAATTACTCTTTAATCAATGATAACAATTGATTCTTGCTTACCAATTCAAGTAATTACATCCATTAAAGTCAACTTTGATAATTTTCTTTCAAATTGCTAAAGAGGATTCAAGACTTCTACTTAAATCTAACAAGAATCCAAACCAACAGTTTTAAGATAGAAGCATTGAGCATAAAAGGCCATATCACTTGCATAGAAGTATATCAACCAATAAGAAAACCTTCCAAATTAATTCATAAGCACATCATAATTTGAGATGAAGCTCTACAACTAAAAGATTAACATAATAAAATGATACCATGCAAGATCCAACTATTGACTGAATGAAGGAAGCAGATCAACGAAAGATGAAAAGTTTCGTGTTAATCAAGGCTATGTTAAATTTCAAAATGTGCTGCAAGTGCAAAATTCTATAAAAAGTAAGTCAAAAAAAGGACTAACCTCGAACTAATTTTGCATGGAAGCTAGCAAATCTTTGATAGATGAATCATTTGGGTCCATACCAGGAAGCTGTAGAAGCAATAATCATGTACTATGTAACATATACCAAATCATTCTGTTTACTTACTAAAATGACCAAAAAGAATAATTATAATTTAGAAGATGTATCAGACATGCTGATTGAAGGATAGAAGATACAAAGGATTGATCAGCCAATAATTTGCTCATGTCTAACAGGCTTGCCAAATCCTTTGTACTATCCTAAATTGACAATTACATGCAACATGTGATATGAAATCAATGAAAATCAGGCAACTTACTGAGAAAACTCTTTAAAAAATGGATAATCAATTCAATCCAAAATCCAAGCCATAGTAGCTTTTACCAACATAAAATGTAGCCATTCAGTGAAACTTAACTCTTGAACAATAAGGTTTAGGAGTCAACTAAGTGAACAAGTTCATACTAAGCAATCTCTATATAATGGTATGAATATAATATCATAAGATAAAAAATGACAACCTCCAAGTCCTCCATAATTAACAACAATAATAACTCACCCAAAGCCAACTTAGGATCATCTATAGTAGCTTTTAACATATCTGTATCTCTCACATCTTTGTTAGTAATAGGATCATCCATTAACATTGCAAGTGCCTACTATAGTAGAGCATTCTCCTTATCCTATTTTCTTTGAAGGTTAATTAAAAAATGTGTAAGAGCAAGTGTCTCAATTCAACTTATGTTGATGGTGATGACATTAATGCTAGAAATGTCAAAATGGTTATTGTTGTGATATAATGGCAAACACAATAATATATATTACAAATGTCAAGTTGGTGGTAATATGCGAGAGATAGGAGTAGTTCATTTTCTAGAGGTAACATATAAAAGTAACTGCTTAAGTAGGTTGCAACCATGGTGAAGAATCCAATTTTTATATGTAATTAAAAAAGTAGTGAGTTATCTGGTTGCTAACCACAATACAATTGTACAAATCATTTATACCTTAGTTTCCAAACAAAAATCATTTGCACCTAAATTACTCTAGAAATAACAATGGTTATGGAAATAGTCCTAGATCAGAATCTAAGTAGTCAAAATGTTCTACCCCATGAAAGCACACAAAACAAGCAACAAACATGGGCAAAAGCACACAAAAAAAAGTGCACTAACTGTCAAAACATTTGTCTTCTTCCCAGCTTCAAAAGTTACTACAGCACGGTCAGTCATAGTTGCATCTTGTGAGATGGTTGCCTGCCCACCTCCTTTCTCCTATTTAGCAACATCCTTAGTAGCCTTTTTTGCAGCTACTTCATGTTCGGCCCTCTCCTCTTCCATTGAAACTCTTAGAGCAAGAGCTAGCTCAGAGTCCAAGCCTGAGTCCACACTAAACTCAAAACCAAACACACCATCAACTGCGGTTATGGCTACAGCTGCTGCAAAGCCCTTTCCACCTTTCCCATCACTAGCAAAAAATAGGTGTGCTGCCATAAGAAATCAAGAGTTAGACTAGAAATTTTAATATCAAACTTAAAACTAAGAGAAACAAACCACGAGAATGAAAGAAAATGAATAAAAAGAAATTTAACTAGCAAACCTAATAAGAACATCAAAAAGAGCATTGTGACGAGATGGAACATGAACAATGTGGCTGGTATCATTATTGTTCACAGTTGCAAGGAGTGCTTCCAACGTCTCTATCTTCCCCTCATCCTCTTCACCAAAATTTACAATGTCAAGTGTTGCACTATTCTTCTTCAACTTCCACCCAATCATCTCCAACATTTTCTTCTCGTGGTTCATCGAACTTAAAAAACATAATACAGGGTAATTATAGAAGAATAGAACTACAAATTTTAAACTTTCAAATAATGCAAAAGAAACAGCGATCCACACCTTCCAACAAGGACAATAATCCTTTGCTACTGCTTTTTATTTTGCCAATGCTTAAGAGCCAATTATGCCACCTGAATCCCAGTAGCTAAGTTCATCTCACCGCCTATTTCTAGTCTTATATTTGCAGAGGTAAAACAAATTAATTTCAATATGAACAGAAGAATACTACTGTGACATAACATGAGAAAATAAGCAGCAATCTGTTGCCATTCTTGTTCAATATGACACAAATGAGTTTCATAACAAACTTCCTAATTAGAAGTTGCCCTGTAATAAGTGATCTTACATAGCTGCTACCAAAATCAAGAAGTAAGTAAACTCAATAGAAGTTAGAACCAATCCACAACACATAACAATATCCCTACATTATTGACTTTGAGATTACATTGAGAACAATGTAAGATTTAAGCGTGGGGGTGAGTTTTGATGTTTTGGGGTTTGTTGTGCTTTGCTTTGAAGTGTCATTTTTCATGAAACAAACCAGATTTTTGGTACATTTTAGAACAAATTTTTTTTCTGCCATGCAGAATGCAATAAACCAGAATTCTGTAGATTTCAAAAACCAAAAAACCAGAATGTCAAAAAATTCTACAGAATTCTTCAAAAATTTCAAAAAAAATAGAAACTTTTGAAAACCATTTTTGTAACCCTTGTAGTTTTTCATAGATGATGAGTTTCTTTAGTCTTCAAATAAGTTGCAAGTGATTTTGAAGCATGTTTAAATAGATGATCTTGAACTTGATTAGCATTGTGAAGAATTTAAATTGCTTATGGATTGATTTTGGTAGACATATACCTTATGAGATTTGAGCCTATTGTTGAACATTCTTAGTAGAATTCTCCTTCTTCCTTGTATGTGAATATTCTCCCATGGTTTTGTGCTCTAGAACTTGCTTTGATTCTTTTTGAGATTACATTGGCATGCATGCATAAAAATGATTAAGGCATATCCTTGTTGAGCCATTCTTTTCCTTTTAGCTTACCATGCAATGAATTTACCATTATTAAGCCCCTTGAGCCTTCACATTGTTAACCTTCCTTTTTAACCCTCCTTCTTAACTAAGTATGGGGGGGAATGTGCTATAAATTAGCAAAGTGTTGACTCTTGGGAATGTGCTAAAGAGAAGTGAAAAGGCAAAAGATAACTCAAGAAAAAAAAATTGAAGAAAATAAGAAAGCAAAGAAAAAAAAAGATAAGAAAGGAAAGAAAAGGAAAAGATTCTGCAATAAAAATACAGACAAATTATGTAGAAAAATAATTGCAAAAAAGAGAAAGAAAAAGAGAAAGAAAGAGAAGCGAAGTCTATGCCTTAATGTTCTATGCTTCTCTTAGCTTTTGAATTGCCATTTCAATACTATTTCCTCCCTTTCCTCTTTTCCCTTTGCTAGCCTTGTTGCAACCTTTTTGAAGTCCTTATGATTTGTGTTGTGCATGCAATTTTGGTAGTGGAGATTAGATGATAAGCAAGCATATGGTAGTGCATTTCCATGGAAAGAATTTGAGAGAAATACTTCCCATCCTAAACATAATGAGAGTGGTGAGGAGAGCTTCCATGTAAGTCTACCAAATTAATCTATCTTTTAATTAAGTAACTTTGCTAATTGGTTTGAGTTTTAAGCTTCAAGATGTTACTGTGTGACCTAAATTTTGCTTGCACTCTTGCTGTCATAAGTTACTCATCATTGCTGAAAAATTGTAGCTTTTGAATCTTCTTGTTGTTCCGCTTGTGCTTTGTTTAGTGTTTTGTTTTGTGTTTTGTCCAGGAGTGCAAAAGCTAAGTGTGGGGGAATGTGATAGCACAATATTTGATGCATTTATTTGTCCTCATACTTAGCATTTTAAGGGCCAAAATGATTTAACTCCAGCTATGTTAGTATGTATTTATGATTTGGTGCCAAATGGATTCATTTTACAAAATTCTACATAATTGGCCATTTTGAGCAGTTTCTATAATTTGGCCATATCTTGAGCTACACTTGTCCAATTGATGTGATTTTTATCTTGTAGGAAAGATAAGAGATAGATCTAAAATTTCATGAAGATCTCTAAGGTGAATCACATGATTGGTTTTCTAAATTTTGAGTTGAAACCAACATAAAAATTCTACCAAAATACTGTCTCAGGCAGCTGACCTCTGTGCATTCAATTAATCATAACTAGAGCTATAGAGGTCCAATTAAGGTGAAACAAAGCCCAAATGGAAGCTAACACATAAAGCCACAATTATATGAAGACTTCCTGAGCTAAAGAGATCAAATTAGGCATCAAAAATAGGCTACAATAGAGAGGTAGAGTTGCTGCAAAATGGGCCTTTGCATAATTAGTGTTTTTAAGGCCCTAATTGTCATGGATCTAAAGCCCAATGCACCATCTCTCACACTAGCCAGCTGGAACCCATAAGAGAGAAGAAAAAGAAGAGGAAGTGGCCTACAAAATGGGTAGAACACAATGGTAGAATAGCAGGCTACGCCAGTTACACTTGCCTACTCACCAAATAGCAGCTAGGTCTCCTTTTTCCTAGGCAGAAAACTCCTTTTAGTTTAGACTTTTTGCTTCAATTTTTCATTGAGTTTTTAGTGTGTTTTAGGGTGTATTTTCATAAGGCAGAGAGCAAGATTTTTCTCTCCCTTTTTTCTGTATTTTTTAACCTCCATGGAAGGCTAATCTTGTAACCAGTCCAAGGGGCTGCAACTTGAAAGATTAATGCTGAGATTCTGGTATGTTTTTTTGCATTCAATTGCTAGCCCTCTTTCTTCCTTTCCTCTTGGTTTTTACTGTAATATCTAACTTGAATGGATCCATTTAATTTAGATATTGATATGGTTATTGAGATCTTGATAATCACCTTAGAAGAGGATAGGAA
>JANHAO010005422.1:0-22642 GCA_026873985.1 Saraca asoca | reverse complement strand
AGGCTTATATACCACCACCACCACCCTTTTCTGGGCGATGTGGGACTCTAACAATGCCGACCCCATTTTGAGCCGACGTCCCGGCAGCTGCACTCTGCGACGCTTCACTCGGCGTTGCTTCACTCGACTTTTTTCGGTCAGCCCCTCCGCCAGTCAGCCCTTCCGCAGGTAGCCCTTTCCGTCCCTTCGATTCTCAACGAAAGCACCATTTGTTAGGGTATATAAGTCCAGGGGAGAACCCACCCTAAAAGCCAGGCTATTAGGGGGGAGAGCCTCCAGGCTTATATACCACCACCACCACCCTTTTCTGGGCGATGTGGGACTCTAACAGTTGGACGTAGCTTCCATTGGATCTGAGAAGATTCTGTTGCTAGATTCATAATTTTTTGTTGTCATTTTCCATGGGATCACAATAGTTAATTGGCGAAAAATGGGATATCATAATGATCCACAGCACCAAGTATGTGGCCATAGATATCCTGTTAAATTGAATTTCATTTATACAAATTCTTCTCACAGATTGATACCTAACCATGTTCACATATAGCTCATACATTTTGCTCTTAATTTGTGATGGAAGTTGCTGTTTTGTTCATAACTTAATAGATGTATATTTTGTTCAATGTCTAGTGTTGCATGTATCTTTCTTCCCTTAGTAATAGCTTTAATATTATATAACAGCATTTGCTCAACTATTGCAAGCTCCTCATGATGATGCCCAAATGATCATTAGGGATCTTTTCCCAGTCCCTAGATTGGTAGAGTGTGATCAACATGGTTCCCAGGTCAGTTGGTGTAGCAATATCAGTTTGAGTGCTATTTTTCTTGTTCACTGTTGACGATTCTTTTCTGGATTTCATCCATGGCATTTGTCATCTGACATCAAAGGTTTCTTTTTTCCACAATTGTATCAACACAAATATTGACTGTGTTAGATTTTCAAGTTATTCGATATGCTGAAAAGTTGTTTTATAATGGGTATCTTACCTGGTTACTGAAAAGCTAGGCTGAACCCCTCAGCCACATACAATAATGCAAGTGAGATGGCTGCTGGTTCAGATGTGATCTTCACTGATGACGTGAGCCTTCAAGTATTCTACGGGCATCTTCAAAGGTTGGTTGTCCAATCTTGAGATCTGATGATTGAATAGACTGACAGTTATTGGGCTTTGATACAGAAAGTCTGAAAATGACAAGGTCAGAGCCCTCACCAATTGAGGAATAAGGAAAGAAAATTTGAAGGATGTGATTCTTTGGGGGGTTCTGGTCAGCATTGTTTGATTGAGAAAATGAGGGTTGAAAAGCATGTCTGAGGCTTGGGTAAACAGAAGGAAAGGATGATGAAAGTATACGTTAAAGGTATCTCAGGCGTTAGCGGCAAATCAAATGAATAAGATATTTTTGTCACATTTATTTTTCATATTTGCCTTAATTTTGGTTACATGTCTCTATTAATTTTTATAATTACATTCTTTCTAGGTTGCAAAGTAATGAAATTCATCTGCTCATGTTGGAGCCTGATGTGAGCTCATCTTTTTACAATCATGTATATTTAGAAAAATGCATTATCTGATTTTTAGTGTCTGGCCAAAAAAAAAAAAAGATCATTATAGGGAAATGAGGCTTTCTGGTAATTACCGAGTATAGATGCTCCGGGAAGCTATTTTTAGTTGATATTTGTTAAAACCTGAAAGGATTGTACATAAGCAGTGAAAGATGTGGAATTCATTGACACTCAGGTTGCCACCTTGAAATCTTTGAGAAATAGGATGCAAGAGAAATGTAAACCGTGTTTTATTTTAGAATAGAAGATTATGTCTCTCTTTCTTTTGAAACCAACTAATGTAAAAAATTGTTAGATCTAGATCCGTTGCAACCAGATGGTTTAGAGAGAAAAAAAATTATATAATTTTTTGTACAAAGTCACCGTGTGAATAATTAAAAGTGTAAATTATTATCATTTCCTTTGAAGTTTGTTTTAAGTACATTCGTTTTTAGGAAAAATCATGAATCTTCCTTGTTACTAACAAAAGTTACCGAAGAGTAAAAATGTCATTCATACTCCTCGTAAAGAAAAACTCTTGAGGTAATTTCCTGATGTCCTCAAGTAAGAAGGTTTCATTTATTTTTATCTTTATTTTTCATTCATTATTCAAGGTGAGAAGCTTTCGTTTTCAACCATATTTGAATTTTTATCCTTGATGTTGCATAATTTTAAAATTTTTATATAAACAAATTATTCATTTAAAATATTTTTTTCATAATTTATAAAAAGAATTAACTACCAATATAAAAAATTACAGTAATAAATGATTTTATATGAAGGTAAAGAGTAGCTATTTAAGAGAACCTTATAGTTAAATCTCTATCATAAGCATTCAAGGTAAAGAGTGTATTTAATTCACAATAAAGCCTAAAAAATGTGTAAGGTTTACATAATTGAAGTGCAATAATTATACTTGATTTTTATAGTTTGTTTTATTAAAATTAATGTTCACTTAATACATATTAACTATTTAGTGTGATGAAAATAGAGTTTTGAATATACAATCATTTTAGAATTTAATCAAATAAAGTTTTAACATCATTCAATAAAATTTATGGCATAGATCTTGTCATAAAGTAAAAATAATAATTATTTAGTAGTTGAAATAAATGGTAAATCAAAACATTTAAAATACAAGTAATTTATTTATTTTTCAAAATAGTTATTAAAATTTATAAAATTATTAATATGTTAAAACATTAAAAATATGAATTTTGAAATTAAAATTTTCACATAAACATATCCACAAACTCCTTTCAAAATATCTTTTACAAACCTTGTATTCACTGAGTTGAAATATTTATAGGAAATATAACTGTATAGAAAAAAAAATTTATATGAAGTTCGCCGTGAAGGGGCTTTAGTATTAAAAAAAAAAAGAATGATAATTGAGAAATAAAATATCAGAATAATTATTTGACTTAATTATTATCATAAAATTAATTTCATATCGTTATCTCTAATTTAACTATAGATTAATTTCTTATAATTATCGATACTTAAACTATTGCAATTTGAGTTTTAATACTATATAATAAGTGATAATTTGAAATAACTAATTTTACAGTTTGATTTACATTTTGTGTATATTAATAAGTAGTTCCTTTTTTTTCTAATACATCTTTTTTAATTATAATTTGGAAAGACAAAATAGGCATATCTTATGTTGGAAATTTAGTTTTGCTACTGTTAATAACCTTTGAACTATAAATTCAATAAATGAAGAACAAGACTTAAGTATTTAATTTAATTATTAGAATGATTTATTTAATATGTGGAAATCAATATTATTTAATTTTTATTAAATATTTAGTGCAATTTTTTTAATGAAATCAAATTATAATAATTTTTATTAAAAATTAGTTTTCATTCACTTTAAAAATATCAATTAATATATATCTTCATGTTATAATTAACTGCAACAAATGTTATTCTTTTTTAAATAAAAATGTTCTTTAGTCAAAATTTGTATTTCTTCTTTTTGTATTTTGCACAATTCTTGCCTTTTATAATTCATTAACCATCATCATTTTACCTAAAATAAGATTTTTTTTTTTCATATTATAACTTATTAATTTTGGATTTATTTCAATCATTTTTTTTATCTTCTATCATTTTAGAGTAGAAACTTATTGATTATGTAATATCTTATATAATAAGATTATCCAAGGAGTAGATATGCAAAAACTATCATGTCATTTATAATTTTTAATGTTGGTTCTTTTTCTACTAAATGTGAAAAAATAATTTTATTCTTGAATTTAATAAATTAACATTTTAAGAATTTTCAGTTTTTTTAAATTTTCTTGTGTTATTATATTTAGACATAATATTTTTTCAAATTGAAAATATTCATGAAAATAATATTATCAATAAAATTAGCTAATTAGATATGCAGTAAGAAAAAAATAACAATTTAAAAATGTGAAGAAAATTTATTTATATGATATGATTTGGTATTTAAAATAATTGACTAACAATCTTTTAAGAAAATAAGTCATCTAAATAAAAATTATAATATATAATGCATTAGAAAAATAATTTCATGTAAAACAATTTCCCAAAAAAATAATCCTTGTTTGTTAGATGGATGTGTAAAAATGAATTTAATAACTTGTATGTTGTATGTCATAAGTTAGAAAGGACAAATTTATTCAAAAAATTGTCAGTCAAGCCTCCATAACATTATGGGCCCACATTATAGGTGTGGCGATATATTTATGCTTTTAGATGACAGAAAGGATCCAAAGCAATTTTAGTGATGAAAGTACAGAGAATTAAGTTAATTTCTAAAAATGAAGACATTTGATATTCGAGTAATTGTCTTAATTAAAATTATGATGGGAGATGTGTGTGAAAATTTATTTTTAACTGCAAAAAGTTTGGTAGCAAATAAAGCAAGCAGTGGCATGCTTTGACACGTAATTAAAAAATAAAAATAAATAAATATATAAGCTTTTAGTTTTTATAAATATTTATATTTAAAAATTATAATTTTTATATAAAAATAACAATTTTTAGAAAAAAAATTTACACTTTTAGTAATAAAATTATAATATTTTTGTGTATTTATTATATACAAAATTCATATACATTTATTTTTTTTTATAAAAAAGAAAATTTTATATGTATACGAAAAAATCTTTCAAAAAAACTTAGGAAATTTTGGAAGATGTAATCAACCATTATCCAGCAAGCAAATGACAGTGCAAACCATGGCATAAGTATTTATTTAAATTATTAACTCAGCAGAGAACGCAAAGAAAGAAAAAAGAAATACTCACATCATGGCTAGTGTTGAGTGTCCTGTAATGGTTTCATTAAGTAAGAAAAAAAAAATAGGAAATATGAATATATAAAGAGAAATTGGAGTTAAGATAGTTTGTATTCTTAAGGTTAAAGGGAGATTCAATTAAGAAAAGAAACTTTCGCTATAAATCATCCAAGAATTTCTCCCAATGGCAAGGGTTGGAATATAAACCTTAGTAAAATAATTTTTTGTAAAATAAATTTCTTATAAATTCTACTATTTACTTTTTAAATAGAAGAAAATATCAATACATGTTTATTATTGTTTAAATTTTTTAAAATTTTATACATAAAAATTAATATAATATTCAGTTATAAATGAGAGAAAATAACATTTTAAAAATAGTTTGAATTAGTAAGTTTTTTAAGTCTTGCATTAGTATTAATTAATCCCTAATATATACAATATATCAACTGACTTCATGAGTTAAATGAGTGAAACATTTTATAATTTAAGTTTGGCTCAATTATTAAATGATTTAAAATTTATTTAATAATTCATTTGGTATGAGTAGTATCTGATGTTTATTGAAAATTTTCGAGTTCAATTTTAGATCTTCGTGTGTGAGAGTCTAATGTTAAAATGTGTTTTTATTTTATTACCAGTACAAAAGAAAGGAAAAAATCGGACGGGACAGCAACAGAGCAAAGAGACAAAATCTAAGGGGCAAGAACGAAGTCTCTGTAAGAAGATGAATTGTAAAGGGGGTGGGGTCTTGAAGCCCAATTCAACGGACACAACTCCTTGTTGAAGGACTTGGCAACCCAATTTGCTGCTGTGTTGGAAGGTCTGGAAGCAAAGGTGACCAAGAGCCCAGGATCTGGGCCAGGCGAGAGCTTAACATCAAGAATGATTGTCCTCAATTGCCAAGGAGGCACGTGAGTAGGGGAATTAATAGCATCAACAACCATTGAAGCATCTAATTCTATGATAATAGGGTCATGACAGGACGCCAGACCATGATTAATCTCCATCTTTATAGCCATAGCTTCAGCAAAGGATGCTGAGGGAGCACGAAATTTACTGGCATTACCAAAGAGAAGCCTGTCCCTTTGATCACGAATAAGTGCTGTATAGCAGAGGCTGGACAGTCAACTATAAAAAAGGATGCATCTAAGTTGATATTTTTTTCCAGAAGACATAGGGGAGGAGCCCATGAAGAAGGCCAAGAAGAAAGAGGGGCACCAGTAGAAGTGGGGACTACCATATTCCTACTAACATGAGAGAACTTGGGAGCTTCAGCACTAGCAGAAGGGGGGACTAGCAGATTCCTACTAATGATGTGAGCTAGATTGATCACTTTTTTTTTTTTCAGACACATATTCGTTTTTGGCTTTCCAAATGTTGCAGACTGTGAAAGCAATAAAAGAAAGGTGGTGAATCATTTCTGACTCGTTGCGGGAAAAACTTTTCACAATTCAAAACCAAATTACCAATATAAGAGATGCCATTGGGAGGGATTCTTAGGCATAAGGGTGAGGCAAACCAGACTTTTGAAGCCCAGGGGCGTTCAAAAAGCCAATGAGCACAATCCTCAAGATGAGTATCACAAATAAGATAGAGGGGAGATTGTTTCAATTTCCTTTTGAAGAGATTTGCAGAAGTCGGAAATGCATTGAAAAGGACCCACCACATGAATTGTTTGACTTTGGGGGGAGTTTGCAAGTTCCATACAAGATTCCAGAGTTCTTTGGGAAAATCTAGACTTGAGGAAGCCACAGATCCAGAAAAGCAGCATTGCTCAATCTTAAGGAGATGATATCCAGATTTAACCAAGTAGTTACCATCAGAGCTGTGTAGCCAAACTTGTACATCCTCTTGCAGTGAATCAGAGATGTATAAGTTCGAATTACTTGCTTCTCACGCAGGGAAATCCATTGATCAATGGGGCTCAGATTCTACTTTTTTGTATGAGGGTCAATTAACTCAAACATATGTGATACAGGGGATTCAAAAGAAGGGGTTGATCCAATGAGTTTAAAACCAGACAATTCAGGAAGCCAGGGGTTATGTTAGATGTTCAAGGAGTTGCCATTTTTCAATTGCCAACAAGAACCTTTCAAAATGAGATCTCTTCCTATGAGGAGGCTGCAGCGGCCCCATGAGGCTACACTACCTTTGCTGGCAACAAGGAGGTTTGAAATAGGAAAGTACTTGGCCTTCAGAACTCTAACACAAAGGGCAGTGGGGTTCTGAATGGCCCTCCAAGCGTGCTTTGCTAAAGCACTCCAAATCCCTGAAACCCAACTTTCCATTACTTCTTTTACTGGTGAGGACATTCCTGGCCTTCCAATAGATACAATTCTTATTATTTTGGCCACACCAGAAATTAGCCACCAGTGATTCAATCTGAGAACATAGGCTCTTTGACAACTTAAAACAGCTCATGAGGAAGAAGGGGATAGCTTGCACTACATATTTAGAAAGAACTTCTTTACTCGCACAAGACAAGAATTTCTGTTTCCAACGTTGTAGCTTCAGACCAATTTTAGCTTCTTACTTCTATGAATTAGCTTAATTTTATATTCTTTTCAAAATTCAGCACCTTCTTAAACATGAACAATTGCAATATGTATAGAGCATCTGATATTTAGCAAGAAAATCATTTAAAAAGCAAGGTCTGATCTAATGGAGACAAAATTTGAGTGGTAGAGAGTCCATATGTTTGAATTAAAAGGGATTAATTTAACTTAAATTGTATTATCTATAAAATTATGAATCATAATGGAGGGGGTAATACCATTTTAAAAAAAAATGGAGAGAAAGAGAAATATAATATGATCTTCTTTAAGGTGTAACAAATAAATCTCTTTTAGTTCAAAAATATATTTAGATTTTTTAAAAATAAAAATATTAGATTTAAATTTACATTTGAATTTTATCAAGTAAGAAAAGTAGTTATGGAATTCAAATAAAATAATATTGGACAGTTTAAGTATTTTATAATTAAATATAATTTTCAAATAAGTTTAAACGAATAAAATATATGATTGAAGAAAAAGAAAAAAGTTATATTTTTTTATATTTCAGAAGTCTTTATAGATTTTTGAATGTATACAAAAAATAGATTTTTAAACTAAAGATATATATATATATATATATATAATTTTGTATAGATTTTTTTTAACAAAAATAGTACTTTTTCCCAAAAAAATGAAAATATGCTTAATTATGTAAATTGGGACGGAAAGTGAAGTTGACCACTATGTTGGCACAACAAAGGGTAGTTATCCTTTGTTTAAGGGTGATTCCTTTCCTTGGTTTAAGGATAATGCTTCTGTTAAAAAAAAAATACAAATTTTTATGTGAGTGTAATTTAAAAATCATAAAAATTATAATTTTTCACATAAAATTTTACTTTTTTTTTTTCATAACAAGTTATAAATATATATGGATTTTATATGCAATAGTACACAAAAAACTACAACTATATTATTCAAGGTTACATGAAAAAATTCTTCAAAAATTTTCTTAATTTTTTTTTATAAAAATTACAAAAAATATATTTTTTTTTACAAAACTTAAAAAATAAAAATGAATATAAATTTTCTCGAGCAACTTTTAAATATTCATACACCAACGTATGTACATTTAAATTGTATGATGTCGAGCATACAAGACGAAGCAGATAGGTGTTGAACCAAATAAACAGCCTGCTCATCTTAAAAAATGAGCAGGGGATCCAGTTCATTGTTGGTTGGGGGTTTGAATCCTCTCTGCCGTTTTCCTTCTCTCCACTTTCCTTAGGTGCTTTCCCAATAAATAATAATAGGTTCTTCAATAAAAACATCCTCGGAGTGAGAATGGCTCATGGCAAGTTTAAGATTAATTTATATCCATCAAAGACAAATAATAGATCGGTTAAGAGATGAATAAATTCCTGGGTTACAAAAGAAAAAACACACATACATATATACCGCAGCTTGCAGCAGACAACAGCAAATTAGCATTTATATGAGTAAGAGGTCAATAATTCCCGGGTTACAAAAGATAACAGACATATATACTGCAGCTTGCACCATGCATCTCGATAACAGCAAATTAGCATCTATATGAACATAAATTAATCAAAATACAAAGCCATGCCCTGATCAATTTTCAACAGAGCACCAGGCCAATATCCACAGAAGAAAAAAAAAATCCAAACAGAAAAGGTAAGTCCCCTATCACAGATGCCATGCATGTTGCAGGCAAAATTAAACACTGATTGCTAAAAACATCCTCTAGCCACTTTCACCTCTGTCCGGACGATTGAGACAAGATTTACAAAGCAGCTAAACTAACTGATGTTTTACTTATCTCCGGTTTGAAACCATGAAAGAAAAGAGAATTTAATTCATTTGAAATTTGATTCATGTGTGCAATTATTTATGAATCCTATTCCAAATAAATTGAAGTTCCTTTTTTTTTTGCAGTTTCAAACAAGGGATTAAAGTAACAGTGCACAACAAATTGATCATGTTGACATGAAGGAAGTAAGTGCAGTAAAAGGAAAACATGATATTTCTGCACATTCATTGCTCCTGCAGAAAGACATTTGTCACTAAACCAAGATCTATCAGGATTCAGTCCAAGCAGTGCTTCTTCAGACCACTTATACTGCACAATAAAATACAATAACATGACTTACATTCCTCCGATTTTCACTGCATTGAGATGGAAATGGAATGCAGACACCAAATGACCAAAATTATACTAATGTGAACCCAGTTGAGATATCAATAAGTTAACTATAGGTCACCAAAAAAATTAAAAGCCAACTACTTGAATTGAAACAATTTGAGACTGGAAATCAATTTTAAGGAGGTAGAGGCATTTTTGGTTAAAATTTTTGAAACAGCTAGCAAAAGATAGTGCCGGACGTTGTATTATCTAAGAATTGTCAACCTACTAAAAATTACAATATCCATGAAATGCAAGATTCTTTGACCTTTTCACCATATCTTTCTAGTTTCTTTTTTCAAGTCTTAATTAAACAGTTGAAACTAAGACAACCAATTTTTCACATTCTCTATTCATCGTTTCAAAAAACCAAAGATGGTTAACTTGGTTTTATACAGCTCAGACCACCTTCAATATGTTTGGACATTAAATCAATGAGGCCTTCATAATTCCATGTTCTCCTTTCTCTATCCTCAGGCTTCAGAGAAGAGTACATCTCTTCACAGCATTTAAGAAAATGACCTTTCCCAAATGCAGTAAGCACCAGAGGATCCGTTTTCATTTCTACAGCTCTGTAAAGATAGCCCATCCTTCTCCATCTTTCTAAAGCTCTATCGCCATCAAAACCAATTCTATTTGCATCAAATAAAATTCCGAAAGTGACTATATCAGGCTTCACTTCATGGATTGACATTTGAGATAGCAATATCCTTAAATGCTTGAAATCTTTCATCTTCACATAAGCTAGCATGATTATATTTGCAAAATTAACATTCATATGAACTCTGGCTTCTTGCATTTCTTGAACAATGATATCCATACCTTTTCGACTCAAAATACATGCATAAGAAAGAAGACGCAGACACCATATGAGGTCAGTCCCACCAAAGGTTGAACGTAAGTCAATTCCCAATTCTTCTAATTTAGAAAACATGAAGTTATCAATATAAACTTTGGCCAATCTTCTAATCAAATCATCCTTTAGAGGGGTTTTTGAGTTCAAAAGTCTTCTATAAAATTTTTCCATCTTTTCAATCATCCCAAATCTGGTATAAGCCTCAAGCATCGCAACCAAAGTAGAAGTCTGCAGGCGCATTCTTTTTGAACACATCCTTTGATAAACTTTTTCCATTCTCTGAAACAGCCCACCTTCTGAATATTGCTGGATAAGTATATTATAAGTGATGTCATCAGGAGAACATCCATCCAACTCCATCTTTTTCACACACATGCCCATCTCATCATACATCTTATATTTTCCATAAGATTGAATTAAAATCTCATAGGTATCATTGTCCGGCACTAAACTGGATGCTTTCATCTCACTAAGATAATACAAAGCATCATCGAAGTCACCTTTTCTGGAAAACCCATGAATTATTGACTTGTAGATTTCCAAAGAAGGTCTGACACCTTGAACTTTCATCTCCTCTAATGCATACAACGCTTTATCCATCATTCCTTCTTCAATTAACAAACGTATTATTCTGCTATAGTTGAATTCACTAATCCTTGATTTCTCAATGCTCTTCCACATATGGAATACCTATTCACACACTCCAAAGAATTAATCACAACAGATGCTAAGAATTTAAAAATCAGAAGGCAAAACAAACATAAGTAAAGATAAGACAATAAAAAGAAAGGCAACCACCTTCCTTACCCAATAAATTATACATTAAAATCAACCCAAATCCCAAATTTTCTGATACGATAATTGTCCCACCTTACACAATCAAAACTACCCAGAAATTATAGCAGAATACAATTAAAACCCATTTACATGGGTTATTCAAAAATTTTCAAACTTGATTATTTTTCATTGTAACAAGCTGACGGGAAAAATCACCTGCGGAATTTCTTTAGATCTTGAGGCTTTTCGAAGGAATCTGACGACAACCCAGAAATGGTCTTTGCACCAATCTCCGTCATCTCTGAGTATTTGAAGAGGGCATGAATTATCTTTCTGAAGCTTCTCAAGTAAGAGTCTGAGTCTCTGATGCTCATGGTAAGTCTCAACGAGAAGGGTTCTATGCTTTGTGGAATCGGTGTCCGAAGCAGTATTTGTGGGCGGCGACGGGCGGACAGAAGCACGAGGGATTTGAGTGGCGAACGTCAGGGATACGAATTCGAAAGAAGGCTTTGTAAATGGGGTTTTAGGGAAGATGCTGCTTTTGAATTTGAAACTGTGTTTACAGCTAAAAGGTTGTCTTACTATAGAACTGGTGAAACTGTCCTGGATGTGAGCTGCAAGATTTAGATTCTCCATTACAGGTTTGCGTTCTTAACTCTGCCGCTACTCCCACTTACCACCCTTGCACCAAAGATACTTGACACTACGATTAGGAGTGATGCATTGAATCATTTAAAATAAAATTTGAATATTTTTTTAAGTAATGCATGACATTTATTTTTGTTTGAGAAATTTTTGTATTGATATTGCTAAAAACAAGTTGTGTACATTCAATAAATCACTTTGTTGTTTGAATGAAGTATGTAAAACAAATTATATTAATAACAATCTCTTATCAATTTTTTTAGTGAAAACAACTAGGTCATCTATATTCTAATCTTTAAAGATAGCAAGAAAATTGCACAAAAACGCTATACTGTATGAATGACCAAAATATGACATCTGCTCGCTGTAGTGAAACAAGGTGAGGACAACTATCCCCTCAAAGGTAGCATCAACAAATTGATGTGTGAGAGTTGAAGCTCTGTCCAAGCCAATATGAACCATTATATTAGTTTCATCAAATATAATCATAGTCCTCCACTCAAATTTTGCACCTTCATATTCCTTGCGGTCAGCGGATCTAATCGTTTCTGACATTGCTTGGTCTTGATTGATCTAGAGAATTAAGCTCTATTTATGGCCGAATTACTCTTCAATCAAGGCACCATTTTTTGAAATCAGGTATTTCCTCAATAGGCATGCATTGTGCTGTTGATTTACTCGCTCCCACTTTCATTTAAAACCATACCGTTCGATTTCACAACGAATTCAAAACGAAAAACCTGGAGTTGCCGCTTATGTGCACCATGGAACGCCGTCGCTTGAAGGATTGGAACACCATGGGAGGTTTACTAATTTTTCAGTGCATTTTCATCTTTCATTTTTTTTTATTTCAAATCTTTTCAATTTTGATTTTCTCATTCTACCTCAAACAAAACCCTAATCACACCGAATACTTCCCCTTTATCCCTTGAAATTGCAAAGCAAAGGCTGGAGTCGAAAACGCTTTCAGATCCGTTCCTTAAAGTAGGAGGTAACCGGCAAATTTTCTTTTATTTACTATAATTTCTGCTAGTTGGGCATCATTTTAGGATGGAGATTATTCTAACATTTATTTGGTTGTTGTGAAAGAAAAAAAAATATAATTTGTCAAGTTTTCAGGTATTTTTGTTTTATTATTTTTGAAAATAACTTTTTAAAAACTGTTTTTAGAAACTGTTTTTCTAGAATTAAAAAATAAAAAATTTATTTAGATATAAATTTTGAAAACAGGTATTTTCTTTATTTTTGAAGATGAAAAAAAATATATTTAATATTATTTACAATTTTATCATTAATAAAAATAATTATTCTTCTTATTTTTTAAAAAAATTTGAAAACAGTTATATACAAAAACAAGTGAAAACACTATTTTTATGTTTCCTGAAAACTGTTTTTTAATTACACTTTTAGAAAATAGTTTTTGAAAAATAATTTTTGAAAACAGGTTGTCAAATAGATTTTTTTATTTTTATAGAATAAGAAAACAAGAAAACTGTTTTTAAAAACAAAAAAATAGTTTCCCAAACAGGCCACGTTTCAATTTTGGGGTTTTCTATAGTTGAATAAGTGGGTTAGAATAGTAAATTGATGGGCTGTGGATTAGGATAGTAAATTTTCAAAGGGGTGATTTAAAATTTTTTTCACACACAATTAGTCGTGAAATTAATTTTCTTTGCTTGATTTTAATGAAAAGCAATTGTTGAACATAGTAACATCAATTTAAATTCAATGGCTATTTTTGTTTTCTTTTCTAGAAAAGGTTACTATTATCTCCTCTTCAAATTGCACAAAGATAACTGGTAACTTCCTCCATGATTTTTCCCTTCTTTGTTCAGTGCTTGTGTATGTTCTATGCCTTTATTAGTAATTTGTAGTATCATAATGGAGTAAATTTTTATATTGAGCAACTAAATGTGATAGTTGAATGTTGTTGGCTTATACTGTGTTATGTTAATAGATGGAGGGCTAGATAAATCGTTTTCATTGTTATATGGTTATATCTTTTCTTTTTCTTTTTTTAATAACAAGCTAAATATGAGAATTTGAACATGGTAGCATCAAGTTAGACAATTGTACTCATCTTCATATTTTTTAGATAAAGCAACTGCATTAAACAATGTAATCTCTTGTATTTCCATACATATTCTTCATTTGTCTTTATGTATCTTTTTAGCCTTATGTTTTTCCATTATCTTACTTACTATTTTTAGGTCCAGTGCAACAATTTGAGTCACAATAATGAATAATAACTAATTGAAATGAAATAAGAAAATGGAATTGAAAAAGAAAAAAAAAAACTCTTTCGCTTGATTCAATTCATATTTATTGATTTTTTTTAATCACTATGAGATAATTTCCTTATTTTAAGTGATAGGTATTATTGTTATAATGCATGTTACTTAGTTTCATATATATATTTTAATATTTTAGTTCTGAAAAGAATGAATATTTCAACCTCTTGGTTGTAGAAATTTTTAGTCATGCCGGGCCTGAGGAATATGATTTTATACTTTGTATTGTCTTGTTTCTAGATTTTATGGGATTTAATTTTAGTTTTTTTTTTTAATATTTATCCTTAAAGTTTTACTATATCATAGTTTAGCTAGAACCTAACCCAAAAGTTGTGTTTTAACTTTAGTTTCATAGTGTCTACCTTTGAAGAAAAGATGCGTTGTTACTAATTTTATGACAAAGGAACCTTTAGAATTACCACAACTTCATGTTTTACCTTATGGTAGTTGACGAGATATAGATTGACAGATGGTTTAAAAGTGTTTAGTTTGGAACACTTAATAAGCTCATGATGGGTGCCCTTCTTTGTCCCATTTTTCTCCTTCTTCTGCATCGCTGCACCATAGCACGTCTCTGTCATTCTAGCTTGATTTTTACACTTTGAAGGTAAATTTTACAATTTCAAACCAATCAAATTGTTACTAATGCTTTATTTCATATTTTTAACATTTGTTTCTGTTAACTTTTAATTTTTTTTCATAATATAATTGGTCTTCCTTATTTTGATGTTTGTAGTTTCGGATTAAAGCTTGTGTAGAAGTTTATTCAACTCTTTTTTTTGGCTTGGACACAGATATTTTTAATTATTAATTGGCTAATTATTGAATTAGGATTATTGTAAGCACTAATTTTTAATTATTAGTTAATTTTTCTTATATATTTGAGTTAGGATTGACTATTTAGATTTTGAATTAGATTTAGGAATCATATAATTTTGAATTAAATTGAGTAATGTTAATTAGTTAGATGACATATTTAAAGGTGCTAGGGGTGAAAAGTTGAGTATGTTGATTTTAATTTAGTGTATGGTATTGCTGACATTTTGTGTTGTTGATATGAGAGAGAGAGAGAGAGATATATATATATATATATATATATAAAGTTGAGTATGTTGATCTAGTTAATTTTTGAAATTATTAATTGTGTTGTTGATTTGAATTTAGTGTGTGGTATTGTTGAAATTTTGTGTTGTTGATATAACATGTATATATAAAGACTCAACATATGACCAAACTTCAAAAACAAAATATAGAGATCTTAAAACATCATACATAAAAGATATAAGACAGAATTTTTTACTAGTGTGGAAGAATTTATTGATTTTAAAAAAAAGCTTAACTAATTTATTTATGTGATGACCGAATAAGGTGTCTATACTCCAAACATGAATCTGGGAAATATTTACCTCCTATTGAAATTAAGGTGAATTTGTACATATTTGGGTTCAAATATAATTGTTGGTAATTGATTGATTATGGCAAAGAGAGATCTATAAAAAAGAAGAGTCTTCTGATGGTGTGGCATGCATCTTTCATTATCAAGTAATATATATAAAAATATTGTGTTAGATGCTAGGTGGCCACACATTGTAGATTACATGGAATGCAAAAGCAACATTTTAAGAAAAAATAGAGAAAAATCACGATCTCCTTTACCACCATGGAAAACATGAGTTTTCTACCTCCTCTCTTTATCATTTTACTCTTAGAGACACCATCTAAGGCTTATGGGACTTGGGATGAGTAATATCTATTGTGAAGGATTTTAGTAGCTGCTCAAAAATTATCGGAAGAAGCGTTTGTTTGTGATGGCATATTTGAAGTAGATTTGGAGATCAAGAACGTGAGTGAGGTCGTGTGTACGGGAATCATTATCTAAGTCAAGGCATAAAGCTTCTGTTGTGGGATCCAAAAGCTACAAGATGTAACTGGCAAGTAAATGACATACTAAATCACCATCTAACAAGTATGACTCTACTCAAACTCATTGTACCCTAAATCATCTACTTAATTACACCAAAATTTTGTATCTCTAATCTCTCTTAAATATAAAGCTATACAAAATATTCAAATAGAGATGCCTAAAAATATTATGATATGTTAGAAAATGTACACTGGCCATTTTGAACAGGTTATAATAACCATTCAAAATAGTAATGATGTTAAACATAAAATTTGACTACATCTTACTACAGAATTCCTTTAATCAGATTATGTAACTTATGATCGAATTACACCTGCTTGATAATATTATTCCTCCTAATTTTTATGAAATAAAGAAGTTACTGAAGAAGTTAGGATTAAGGCATGAGAAGATAGATTTTTATGTGAAAGGGTGAATATTATTCTACAAGGATGCTAAATTTGAAAAAGAATGCAGAATTTGTCGTTTACCTTGATACGTGGAATAGAATGTAGATCGAAATAGCAAAGAAGTTTCATTCAAGAAAATGTATTATTTAACCTTAATTCCTAGCTTGCAAAGGTTATTTGCTTCAATGAAGTTGGCTTCTTATATGAGATGGCATCATGATAATTGAAAGGAGATGAGTGTTTTCTGTTATTCTTTGAATGAAGAAGCTTGGAAACAATTTGACTCAAATTATCTAGAGTTTTCAACTGATCCTCAAAATGTAGAACTTGGATTGTGGTATGATGGATTCACTCCGTTTGGTCATAATGCTGCACCATATTCATATTGATTAGTAATAGTTACTTCATACAATTTGCCTCTTGATATGTGTATGACAACTCCATACATATTCTTGACCTTGATCATCCTAGGTCTAGAAAATTCTAAGAGTAAAATTTATGTGTTTATGCAGCCATTGATAGATGAATTATTCATTTTATGAAATGATGGTGTTCTAGCATATGACATTTCAATCAAACAAAACTTTCAAATGAAAAATGCATTAATTATTTCGATGGATTAACTAAAGACTTTCTGATAGATTTTCAATAGAAAATAAAAAATTAATTTTTTTTATTCAAAACCATATGTCAAATAATTTATCAAAAAATTCCTTCAAAAATCAATTTTTGAGAAGTGTTATTCTGAGGAGTAAAGTTCGTCAAAAATTTTAATTTCTGACAGATTTTTCCATCAGAAATAGCGAGATTTCTTGTAGTGTAAAATGTCTATTTTAGTTCTTCAATTTAATCTTTTAAAGAATTTTAATATCAATTTAATTATCCAATTATTCAATTACGTACGACCAAGTCATTCAAAGAATTTTAGTACCGATTTAGTCATCTAATTATTTTATTTTACCCAATTAAATCCATGTATTAGATTATCACTAGAACAATTGACAAAATTATTAATATAATAATTGATTTTCTAAAGTGAGAATGACAAATAAGTGACCATATTAACAATGTACCATTGTTATGATAGCAAATTAGTTTTTAAAGATCAATTATCCTAAAAATTTAAATAATAAACTAATAGAAGAACTTAAATTAGTGTGAATTGAATAACTTGAGGAGTAAACTAATACTAAAATTCTTTTAGAAATCAAATTGATGAAAACTAAATTAATAAAGGGCCAAATATATGTTTAGTCTTAAATAAATGTATATAAACATTTAATTTCAATGATAGATTGAGAATCTAGTGTATGAAGGTTCAAAATTATATTTAATGATAAAATAATTAAATTAATTTTTCTAAAAAAGTGATATATATGGGCACAATCCCTAAAATTTGAAAACAAGCATAATCCCTTTTAAACTTTGGACTTAACCTCATTTATTATATTTTTATTCATTAAACTTAATGAAATTAACTATTTTTCATGACGTGACTAATTAATACTACAAAAAGTATTTTTATCATTCAAATCCTTAATTTTTAAATTTTGAAACTTTTGTTCAACGTACTTTTATCTCCAAAATTCACTATATATGGACGTTGGAGCTTCAATCTTAAAAATTATTAATAAGAATACTGTTAAGTCCAACGCCAAATTCTTTAGGGTAGATATTTATTTTGTAATATTAAGTAGTCATATAAAAAGAATGAGTTGTTTTGTTAAATTTAATGAACAAAACGTTAAAATAGGGAGTTGAGTGCATGATTTATAACATAAGGAGTTGTTTTGTTATTTTGTAATATATATATATATATATATATATATATATATATATATAATCTTTAGGGGCCAACTTGCTTGCTCTCTGGTCGCTCCTTCACTGCTTCACTGTGTACTCTGTCAGGAGCGATTCGAGAGTTTCTCTATCTGCAAACATGTTGGTTTATCAAGACCTCCTTACCAGTGATGAGCTTCTCTCAAAGTCATTCCCATACGAGGAAATTCAAAATGGAATGCTATGGGAAGTTGATGGGAAGTGGGTTGTTAAAGAAGCAGTAGATGTAGACATTGGTGCAAATCCTTCTGCTGAAAGTGGAGAAGATGATGAGGGTGTTGATGACCAAGCTGTTAAGGTTGTTGACATTGCTGACACATTCAGGCTTCAGGAGCAACCTTTTTTTCTTTTGACAAGAAGCAGTTCCTTGCCTACATGAAGAGGTACGTCAAGTTGTTGACACCCAAACTTGATTTAGAGAAACAAGAGCTATTTAAGAAGAACATTGAAGCAGCAACCAAAGTCCTGCTTTCCAAGCTCAGTGATCTTCAGTTCTTTATTGGGGAGAGCATGCACAATGATGGCCCCTTGTTTTTTGCATACTACAAGGATGGTGCTACAGAACCAACCCTAAACCCTAAATACTGACTAGGCTCTGATATCAGAGATAGCAGAGTTTGGCCTCTAAAGATTAAAATAAAAGAATAGAGCAAATAAAAGAAACAAGGATCGTAGTTAGACTGCCATAAACGATAGATATGAAAATATTCTATTTAAATTTGAAAGAGAGTTTACAAGTTAGAAATTTTCTCCAAAATAAGTTCCAGAGTGGGAAAAGGAATGACAAAAAACTTCTCCTTTACAATTTGAGAATAAACCTATTTATAGAAATTGGGTTGCAATAGGAAACTGCTTACATTATTAGTACAGTAAACTACTACCATAAAAAGTGCTACAGTTAAAGCAGAATAATTTTAAAAGTGACTGCTACTGATAGCATTCCATCAACTTTAGTCAGTTGAAAGTGGATTCCTTCTACTAAAAGCAAAGAGGCTTTCATCATTTTGTCTGAGCTAAAAGGATTTTTGGATTCTTCCACTGATAGTTTTGAAATTTGAAATAAGCTGCTTAGTCATCATCAAAATTAATTCCTAACCAATCATCTTCATTTGATTGAACATAATCTTCAGCTTTTTCAAAGGCATTTGAAGCACAAGAAAACTCTACCTTTTCCTCAATATTTGTGAGCTACTGAATTATGTCCTGAAGCTTTGAAATATATTCTTGCTTTGAGGAAATAGAGTCAAGAGTAGTTGCTATTTGAGATTTATTTTGAAGAAATTGATGAGATCATTCTTTCATATTTTTGGGAAATTAAGGTTCTCTTGAAACCTTTTTTGGACCTTTTGAGCATGAGCTTTGCTAGCATATTTGTATGCTCCCCACCATTTAACTAAAGCCTGACGTTCGAGAATAGGACATTTAGAGTAAGGATTTTCTTTAGAATATTAGTATTCCCAAAGATAACACCAAGGAAGACAAATTTTTGAATAGAATTGGAGGTGTAGAGAAAAATTTCCATAATTTTGATTGTCAAAGTAGGATTTAAAAGTATTCCATCCCTCTTTGACATTTTTAGGGAAAATTTCTGGAATCGGACCATAAAGGTCCCACCATCTAAAAACCTAATTTGGAAATTTATATTTTTTGTTTTGGTTAAAGAAAAATAAGCAAGAATGTTTCTGGGTTTTATTTTGGAAGAGAATAGTATTGTACTAGGCTTTTTGATGATCCCAATATGCATAACTAATTGGATCCAAGAGATTGAAAACTTTTTTCTCTGAGAAGGGTTTTGGCCCCAATCAGTTGAAGAGATAATTTTCTTAATTTGAAAAGTTGAATGAGTTATTAAGGTTGGGTCGATGGAGATGTATTATGTTTAATCTTTATCGATCTAGAGTCAACCAAAATTAACTCATAGAACTCTTTTGGTTTATTTAGAGATTCTGGCACAAGATGCCAATCTTTTAGAAAGATTTTTTTCACAAACATTTTTTGGATTTTACTGCTAGAAATCTAGTTCCATCTAAACTATATTTTGCAGGTTTGGTTTCAAATGATATTTTGGTAACTATTTTTGTTGGTTGTATTTCAACATAATCGATTTGTTTGGCTTTGGAAGAAGAGCCAACAATAATTTTCTGTTTTTTAGGTCTTATTTTTTTTTTTGAAATTTTGGATTGGCTTAAAATTAGGGCCCCTTGCTCATCTTCATCTTCGACAATATCTGCCCAAGATTTTTTATCAAGGGTTAAGGGTTTTTGCATTGGGAAGCTAGGGCTTGAAAAGTTTGGACTGGAAAGGCATAATTCTCATGAGTTTGGTATTTGGTTGAGGATTTTCTTGGGTGTTGAATTTGTTTGCCTTTATTTTTTGAAGAGGAGGCATTTGATTTGGTTTTTAGATCTTGAGGCAGATCCTTATTTTTGTCTCTATTTTTCTTTGATGACATTATTTCCCCTACAAAAATTCCTGAGTAAGAAAATCAGGATGAGAGTTTGAAGAACCTTTGATATAATCTATTTCAAAATCAAAAGTGCTTAAAATTGCTTGTCATTTAGCAAAAAAATTGTTTTGAAGCTAGATTTTTGACATTTTTTTGTAAAACATCTTTGGTTGATTTGCAATCAACTCGAACAATAAATTTTTGGTTTAAAAGACCACTTTGAAATCTATTAATATATAAAATAAATTGCCAAAATTTCTTTTTTGATAGTAGAATAGTTTTGTTGTGCATGATTCTAATGCTTTGAAGTGAAAATAACAACATGCTCTTTGTTATTTTTAATTCACTTGAGGATTCCCTCATAACCTAAATCTAATGCATTAGTTTCAATAATTTTTAATGTAGATGAATTAGATATATGCAAGCATGGAAGACATTTAAATTGAGCTTTAACTTTTCTAACAACATTTGTATGAGCATCTATCCAAGGAGGAGGATTCTTTTTCAGACGCTCATGCAAGGGTTGAATTATATTGGACATTTGATGAAAGAAATCAAAAACATAATTTGAACATTCAAGAAATCTTCGTAATTGGCTTTTGTTAATAATTTGATTACGAAATTTATTAGCAAACTGAATTACTCTTTCTATTAGAGTAATGCTTCCTTAGAAAATATAATAACCAAGAAGTCTACTTTTGGTTTGAAACAAAGAAATTTTCTTTTGAGAAATAGCAAGACCATTCCTTTGGGTAATTTCTAAGAAAATATTAAAATATTTAAAATATTGATTAATGTTCTCAGAAAGTACAAGAACATCATCAATATAAACAATAATAAATTTTGTAAATGGATTATAAATATCATTCATAATCCTTTGAAATTCTACAAGTGCATTTTTTAGGTCAAAAGGCATTACATTCCATTCATATTATCCAAATGGAACTGTAAATGTTGTTTTGTACCTATTTTCAGGTTTGTCTTGAATTTGTCAAAAACACAATTCCATGTTGAATTTAGAAATTTTTTTTGCAAAATGCAACCCATTGAGTAAATACTTTTTATTGGGAATTAGATACCTTATCTATTGAAGAGTTTTTTTGAGAGGTTTGTAATTAATTACTAACCTTAGAGTTCCTCATTCAATTTTTACATTTTTATATACATAGAAGGCAAAACATGACCAAGGACTTTTACTTTTACTAATGATTCCTTTATTAAGGAGATCATTAATTTCTTTTTTGCAAAACTTTAAGAGTTCTTGGTTCATTTGTATAGGATGAGCCTTAGTTGGCATTTGTTTTTTAGAAAACTCCTTTTCATATGGTAAATTTACTGTATGTTGTTTCCTTTTCTAAAAAGCATTTGGGAGATTAGAATAAATTTAAGTTTGTATTTTATTTTCTAAGTCTTTTATTTTATTTTGAACAATGGTGTTTTTAAAAGTTGTTCTATTTTTTTGAAGGAAATTTCTTTAGAAAAATAATTAATTTGATTTTTTTTTATTTTAACAAGATTTAAGTCTTTGCAAACTGGTTTTTTGATAAACTAAAAACAATTTTCTTTCTTAGGCTTTCTGTTATTATACCTTCATCAATTACTGAGAAAGGTATAATTTGCTAGATAAATGGAGAACCTAAGATCATTCTGCTAGTCAAATTTTTTACTAACAAAAGAGGTGTTGAACTTGAAAGATGAGTTATTTATAATTACATGTAAAAGTTTATAGTTTATGTGGAGTTTAGATCTATTTGCAGATCTAAGTCCTTCTTTAGTTTTTTCAAAGTATTTTGTTAGCATTGATCCCTCTTGAATACAATTGAGATATGCTCCTATATTAAACAAGGCTGCAATTTCAATTGTATATTCATATCTAATAGTTAATTTTATGGGGATGTACCATTTTTGGATTGAAACATTAGAAGTGATTTTGAAAACTTGTTCATTTATTTCTTCT
>JANHAO010005421.1:0-22697 GCA_026873985.1 Saraca asoca | reverse complement strand
TGAAAAAAAGGTAAAATAAGGTTAAAATAAAAAAAAAAAAAAAAAAAAAAAAAAAAAAAAACCCCAAATAAAGTAAAAAACAAAAAAAACCCAAAAAAAAAACCCCCCCCCCCCCCCCCCCAAAAAAAAAAAAAAAAAAAAACAAGCAAACAAACAAAAGATGGAGCAAAATGTGGAGGGCTTGCTGTGAAGAAGCTGACCGCCGTAGCATAATACACACCCAGTTATGAACCTCACCTCAATTGTTAAAGGTGGATTTCTATATGGAAAATTATAAACGGTGACAATACCCATTTTCACCCTTTCGATCATTCCATAATATATCAAAGACCAACCGAACAAAAGCGGTTCAACGCGGTAAATACAGTTAATGCATAACATCAAATCGCCTTCAAAAAGCATATTTAAGAGAAAAAAATCTAGAAAAGGGTCGAAGACTCCAAATAATTACAAGAGGAGCACAGAACGCACTGAGTGGAAATATCACACCGATCAGCATACGTTTTCGTCAATGACTAGTCCTTCGGAACCATCACCTGAATTGTCTGTTCGGTATACAGGAATGGTATCACAAAGCATGCATTATGGACATAAATGAGAGAAAGACCGACTAGATTGGCGGAGAGCCCCGCCGGACCTCGTTCTGTTAGTTATTGCTGACTAAGGATGATAATTCTGTTTCATATGTCTGTTTGGAATTAATTTATTTATTAAACACGTCGTTTAATCCATTTAATAATTTTAATTAATAAAATTTATATTATAAATCTGTTTATAAAATTTAATTATTTATTATATTTCATAAAAAATATTTAATCATTGAGTAGATATGTTATAAAATTTTTATTATCATTTTATTAAAATTTTAATTTTTATTATATATAATTATTTATAATTTATTTATTAATTATTTATCAAATAATATTTTAAAAATTTTAGTATAAATTATGAGAAATATCTCCAAAATAATATGTGATATATCTCTAAAATAATGTAAGAAATATCTTTAAAAAAAAAGATTTTAGGAACTAGACATGACCAATATCATATCCTTTAATTAAGAGATTGTTAGTTAGTTAAAAGATGAGTCTATTATCTTTTAATAACCCAAAAATTTAGATATCTCAGTGATAGGTTGAGAATCATTATATAATATAAGATTTGGGTCCCCAATGCTATTAAGACTCCATAATAGAAAGAATCACCATTATTTTGGAAAGAAAATGAAACATTGGAAGCTCTCAAACTTGCCAGAACGTGGTGTACAGAACCGTCAAGATTTTCTTCACTTCAGGCAGCAATGGCTAGAGATAACCCGCTCCACTCTACTTCATTACAGTTTATTTATATTCATTAAGCATTCAGATATAGCTTACATGTGGTATCAGAGCCTGTTTATGCCTTTATTTTGACGTAATGAATTATGAAAAAATTTTCTTTGAAAATACCTGTTGATGTTAAAATTTTAGTTTTACATGAAAACTTGATTTTTCTTGAGTTTTATGTTATGAAATCATTAAGTTTAGAGGTTTCTAACATTTCTATAAGTGAGAATAATGAATTGGACGTTGAAGATCATCTAGATTGGTCGAGTTTGAATTCGGGTCGCATCAGATTCTGTTTCGAGTTGTAAGGACCCAAACAGAGGTTGAAGATGACATTAACAATTCATCGTTCATTCAGATAAGTGAAACAACATGTCGTTTAAAATATGGTTCAAGGCTGTCGTTTAAGGATCAACACAGTGCCGTTTTATTAAATACCTAAATGACATGTCGTTTTCAGCCTTTAAAAAAAATTCTATTTTTCTAGAATTTTTTATTTTCAGTATTTTTGGGAAAATTTTTCATAAATTTTATTTTTATGAATAATTTCATAATTTGGTATTTTTATAAAAAAAATATATAATTTGCTATAATATTCATAAATTTTGTTTGTTATGAATATTGTAATTTCGTATGACAATTAATTTAGGAAAATTATATGCTTTAATTATCTATTTTGTATGTATAATTTTGGATATGTTATGCATAATTTGGTCAATTAATATTTATACATAATTTGTAATTTTGTTCATATTTGTTAAATTGCCTTTATTTGCAATTTTATGAACAATTTGTATTAAGTTATTTAAATGTCTAGTGATTCATATAATTTTAATTAGTTAGAGTCTAGCCACAGCACTTTTAGTTATGAAAAATTATATATTGATTTATCTAGAATCACATATATTTAAGGGCATTTATTATGATTAATTGTACTTAATATAATAAATTTTATCCCATAAGAATTTTTATTATATAAGTATAATTAATTAAGAATAAGATATCGAATTATATTTCTTAATTTACCCACAAGGATTAAGGAAAAGAACATAATTTGATAGTTTTATTATATAGTTAAATAAATCTAATTAAATTAGAACTTTAGCCTACATGCAAGTTTTATGTCACTAGATTTATTATTTTGTACATGATTTACATTGGTAAAACATGATTTATCTCTCTAGTCTTAAAAATTTAGTTTGTAAACATGTATGTTATCTTATGCAACTAAGTAATCTATGAATTTTTTTGATATGAAATGTGACATTCCTGAACTTAAGGGTGATAACTATAAAGTTTGGAAGGAACGAGTTCTCCTTCATTTAGAATGGATGGATATTGATAATGCTATAAGGAAAGATGAACCCATTATTACTGTAACTAACACTCAAGCTGATAGGACTCTTTATGAATAGTGGGAGCGATCTAATCGCCTTAGTGTCATGTTCATAAAAACTAATATCTCTACTAGTATTCGTGGTTCTATGGAACAGCATAACAATGTAAGGGATCTATTAAAGGTAATCAATGAGTAATTTGTTACTTTAGACAAAGCACTTGCTAGTATCCTAATAATAAAGTTTACATCGTTGATGCTCAATACAATAAGGGGTGTGCGTGAGTACATCATGCAAATAAGGGACATTGTGGCTCAGCTTAAGCACTTGAGGTTGAAATGTCTGAGTTTTTCCTGGTGCACTATATTTTGAACACTCTACCACAACAGTATGGACCTTTTAAGATCTCTTATAATACAAATAAAGACAAATGATCAATTAATGAACTTATGATCATGTGTGTTCAAGAGGAAAACAGGTTGATTATGGAATTGGGAGAGAGTGCATTACTGGTTACTCAAGAAAATAACCAAAACCAAGGAAAGAATTAGAATCAGAATAAGAATCACACTAATAAGAAAATGAAGGGTAAAATACCACCCCAAGGTGGCATCAAGAAGGAGTGCAAGTATTGTTTCTATAAAAGAAGGGGCATATGAAGAAGAATTGTGCCAAATTTAAGAGATGGTTTGAAGAGAAAGGTAAACCAATCTCATTTGTCTGTTATGAATCTAATATGGCTGATGTTAATTATAATACATGGTGGATTGATTCTAGAGTTACAATCCACATTTTAAATACCTTGCAAGATATGCAAAACCTAAGGAAGCCAATGGGAAGTGAGCATAGCATCTTATTAGGAAATAGGATCAGCTCACATATGGAATCCATCATAACATGCAGCTTAGTTCTTGATAGTGACTATATTTTAGTTTTAGAGAAAAAATTTTAAATTCCAAGTTTTTCTAGAAACTTGATTTTAGTTTCAAGACTTGTACCATTGGGTCATTCCTTTAATTTTTTAGATACATTTTTTAGTTTATTTTATAAATTTGAATTTATTGGAAATGATATATTGTCTAATGATATTTTCTCTATTAATCTACAACATAATATTATTTTACATACTCATATTGATACTAAGCAATATATTATGAATGAATATTCCTCTATTTTGTGACATAAGAGACTAGGGCACATCTCCATATATAGGATTAAGAGATTAGTGAATGAAATAGTACTAAGTACTTTAGATTTTTCTAATTTTGAAACTTGTGTAAACTGCATAAAGGGAAAGCAAACTAACTAGTCTAAAAAAGATGCCAATAGGAGTATTGACATCTTAAAAATCAAGTATTCAGATATATATTGTCCTGACATGGACACTTATGGTCCAAAGTATTTTATCACTCTTATAGATGACAATTCTCAATATATGTATCTCTATATGCTTCATAATAAGAGCGAAGCTTTAAATTCATTTAAGGCTTTTAAGGCAGAAGTAGAGAAGCAATGCAATAAACAAATTAAGATCGTTAGAATAGATAGAGGTGGAGAATACTATGGTAGATACACTGAAGATGGGAAAGCACCTAGTCCATTTGCTAAGTTTCTTCAAGAGCATGGGATCGTTACCCAATACACCATGCTTGGTTCTCCAGACTAGAATGGTATTGTAGAAAGAAGAAATCAGACATTATTAGACATGGTGCATAGTATGTTAAGCAGCTCTAAGTTGCTTAAATCCTTGTGGATTGAAGCTCTTAAAATGGCAGTGTATATATTGAACAGGGTTCCAACCAAGGTTGTCCCAAAGACACCATTTAAGTTATTTAAATGTTAGAAATTGAGTTTGTGACATATGCATAATTAGGGATGTCCGTCTAAAGTAAGAGTTTATAATCCACAAAAAAAGAAACTAGACCTAAGAACTATTAGTGGGTATTTCATTGGATATGCCAAAAGGTCTAAAGGTAATAGATTTTACTGTCCATCATATAGTACTATGTTTGTGGAATCAAGGAATGCTAAGTTTCTTGAAAATGACTTAGTTAGTAGGAGTAATCAATTTTAAAACATAGTTTCTGAAGGAGAGCAACCTTTCACATTAAGAGAGAGATTGGTTATTATTCGAGACACTTCTCAAGTTCAAATGGGTGTTGTATAACCAATCACTGAAGATCTATAACCCATTGCTGATAATCCTACAAATCAAGTTGTTATGAAGTGCCTGAAATGGTTAAATAACCAATTAGACAACATAACTCACAAGGAAACACTAAACCAACATTAAGAAGATCTACAAGAGAAAGGAGATCAATGATTTTAGAAGAGTATATCATGTATCTACAAGAATTGGATAATGATTTTGAAGCTGAGAATGATCCTAGAACATTTTCACAAGCCATGAATTGTAAAGAATCTAATTTATGGTTTGATGCTATTAAGGATAAGATGAATTCTATGGAATCTAATGGAGTCTGGGATCTTGTTGAGTTGCCTAATAGGGCTAAGGCCATTAGATGTAAATGGGTTTTTAAGACAAAGAAAGACTCATCAGACAACATTGAGAGATATAAATCAAAACTCGTCACCAAAGGGTTTACTCAAAAGGAAAGAATCAACAATAAAGAGACTTTTTCTCCTATATCTAAGATAGATTCTCTTCGTATTATTATGGCTTTAGTTGCACACTTTAATTTAGAGTTACAACAAATGGATGTGAAAATAGATTTCCTCAATAGGGAACTAGAGGAAGAGGTATACATGAAACAACCTGAAGGATTCTCCTCTAGTCCAGGTCAGCATTTGGTATGCAAGTTTAAGAAATCTATTTATAAATTGAAACAAGCTTCCCATCAATATTATTTGAAATTCCATGATGTGATCTCCTCTTTTGGTTTTAAGAGAATATTATGGATCAATATATGTACTATAAGGTTAATGGGAGTAAGATTTGTTTCTTAATTCTGTATGTGGATGATATTTTGCTTGCAACCAATGATAAGGGTTTATTACATAAGGTGAAACAATTTCTCCCTAAAAACTTTGATATGAAGGATATGGGTGATGCTTCTTATGTCATTGGCATAAGAATATTTAGAGACAGACATAGAGGTATTTTTGGTCTGTCACAAGAAACTTACATCAATAATAATTTAGAGATATTTCGGATGAAAGATTGTTCACCAAGTATTGCTCCCATTGTTAAGGGGGATAAATTTAATTTAAACCAATGTCCTAGGAATGATTTCGAAATGGAGCAAATGATGAACATCCCTTGTGCTTCAATTATTGGCAGTATAATGTATACTCAAGTCTACACCTGACCTGACATAGCATTTGTTGTTGGTATGTTAGGAAGATATCAGAGTAATCTAGGTATGAACCATTGGAGAGCTACTAAGAAAGTTTTAAGATACCTTCAAGAGATAAATGACTACATGCTTATGTATAGATAAACGAATAACCTGAAAGTGATTGGTTATTCAAATTCAAACTTTACTAGCTGCGTTGATTCACGTAAATCAACATCTGGATGCATTTTCATGTTCGCCGATGGAGTTGTATCATGGAGGAGTGCGAAGTAGATTTTGACAACTACTTCCCCTATTGAGGCTAAGTTCGTCCCTTGTTTTAAGGCTACATCGTATGGTGTATGGATAAAGAGTTTTATTTCTGGGCTTAGAGTTGTTGATTCTGTATCTAGGCCATTAAAGATATTTTGTGACAATTTAATTGCAATCTTTATCACTAAGAATAATAGGAGTGATAGTTGAAATAAGTATATCGACATTAAGTACTTAGCCGTAAGAAAATATGTTAAGAATAAAACAGTGGTCATTGAGCACATTAACATTGAATTGATGATAGTAGATCCTTTGACAAAAGGCATGCCACCGTTTAGGTTCAAGGATCTTGTAGAATATATAGGTCTTGGTCCTTTAGTTTGATTTCATTGTATGAAACAATATTATTTTAATAAAACTCTACTTCAGTCGTGATTTTTCTCATTTTGTCTTATATATGCATATGTTGATTTTTGTTAGAGAAATGTCAATAAAGTTTGAACTTGAAATAAACATAGGGTTCATTCATTTAGTATTTTGGACTAATGTTAAGATGCAAATGCAATGTGATACATGAAAAATAATACTCATTATAAGAGGAATTATTGCTATTATTCGTATATTTGTTTCTTATTTTGGCAAATCTTGATATATATATTGGCCAAGTGGGAGAATGTGAGAAATATCTCTAAAATAATGTGAGATATATCTCCAAAATAATGTGAGAAATATCTCCAAACTAAAAAAAAAGGAAAAAAGATTTTGGGAATTGGATTTGCCCAATATTATATCCTTCAGTTAAGGGATTTGCAGTTAACTTAAAGATAAGTCCATTATCTTTTAATAACCAAAAAATTCGGATATCTCTGTGATAGGCCAAAAATCATTATATAATATAAGGATTGGATCTCCAATGCTATTAAGACTCTATATAGAAATAATCACCATCATTCTGGAGAGAGAACGAAGCATTGGAAGGTCTCAAACTTGTCAGAACATGGTGCACAGAACCATCAAGATTTTCTTCACTTTGTGCGTCAATGGCTAGAGGTAATCCACTCCACCCTGCTTCATTATAGTTTGTTTATATTCATTAAGCATTCAAGTATATCTTACATAAATTCTTAAATAGGTTAGCATGCTACTCATTTAATTTTAAATCAATCCTAATCTAGCTTATTTATTATTCGTGTTAAACAAGTGATCCGTTTAAAATCTGACTTCATATAAACTCAACCCAAACCCAGTATAAAACATCTTGTGTTTGTCCCAAGTTATCATGTCATATCAAAAATTGTCACGCCTATTATTTTTCATGAAGTTCTCAAATAATAATACTACTTTTAAATTATAGATATCATCATATAAATAATCTTAAATTTTGAGTCAATTCTAAATTGACCCATTTATTATTCATATTAAATGGGTTGATCTGTTTACAATCGAAATTCATATAAGTTCAACCCAAATCTGTATAAAGCATCTCACATTTGTGTTAAGTCATCGTATTGTATCAAAAATTGACATCCCCGTTACTACTAATTTTATTTCTTGTACAGGTCTTCTAACAACAATATGATCGGTCATTTTTCACGAAGCTCTCAAATAATAATAGGAATAGAATTATATATATATATATGACATTATTTTAATTGAACATTATAAATTAAAAAAAGTTAGGACTGCTTTTAAATTATATGTGTCATCGCATAAATAATCTTTAATTATATGTATTAATTTAATACTACTTACGTGAATTGCTTTGTTTGAAAAGTCATTCGGCTTCTTCTTCCATAGGCACTGCAGGTCAATATAATGTATGTATACAACTATATTTCTCTCATTTAAAATTTTGAAACGAAACCAAGGACTTAAAAGTTTCATAATCGATTAGTTTTTTTTGCCAAAAATTTAGTGCACCTAAGTTATGATCAATCGTTAAAATAATCAAATAATATAATTTTAATGTCAGTCTATTTCTTGAACAACTTAATAGTTGCCAAAGACGATGGAAATTTCCGTAATAATTGTCAAATTTATAATTTGTGACGATCCTTATTACACCATTTTTGTTTTTTTTATATGTAGATCATCTGTAATTTTATTTATCTAAATTTACGAAATATATAATACAACACCTTTTATCTATTCATAAACTAATGTGTATAAGCTCTTATAACAGCAGCAATAAATTAGTGCTAAACAGCAATGAAAATGAAATAAAATAAATAGCTAACAACCAATAATAAAGAGCATGCCTAAATATTTGGAATTAAGTAGTTGGCTTATATCTTCTAATACTTCCTCTCAAATTAGAGCATGTAAGTCACGAAAGCCCAACTGGTCATTTGAAGTGTTGAAATTGTTATACACCAAGGACCTTAGTGAATAAGTCTATAGGCTGTTGTTGAGTGGAAATATAATGAGTGCTGATGATATTAGTTTTCAAGCTAATCACACACAAAATGGCAATCAATTTCAACATGTTTAGTGCACTCATGGAATATTAGATTTGAAGCTATGTGCAAGGTGGATTGGTTATGACAATAGAGTTGTATAGGTTGAGTGTGACTAACAATAAGAGTAGCAAAGATATTTCATAACCACATCAACTCACTTACTGCTACAAGCATAGGCCGATACTTTGCTGTTGCAAAAGATCGAGACAATGTGGATTGTTTTTTGTCCTACAAGAAATTGGTGCATCGTCAAGAATTGTGTAATAACCAAAAGTTGATCTTCGAGTCAAAGGACAACCTATCCAATCTGAATCACAATAGGCCTTGAATTGGAGATTATTACTAGATGGATCAAAAAATCCTTGACCAGGGAAAGCTTTTAAGTAACGTAGTACTTGTATAGCAGTTTCCTAATGATTTTGTCTTGGATTTTGCATGCATTAACTAAGTATTGTATTGAATATGTGATGTCTGGCCTTGTTATGGTAAGATAAATTAATTTACCAACAATTCTAAAGTAAGCACTTAGATCTTTAAGAAGATAACTGTTATCATGAAGTACATTGCGATGTTGTAGTATGGGAAATGGTGATGGTTTGCAACCCCTAATTCTTTTAAGATATCTAATATATTTTCTTAGGCAAACTGAAATACCCTCTGATGAATGTGCAACTTCTAAACTAAGGAAATACTTCACATGTCCAAGATCCTTGATATGAAAACACTGTTGTAGGTATTACTTAACTTTATTGCAGTGTAAGCCATTGTTTCCTGGGATTATGAGATTATCCACATAAACTAATATAGCAATAAAACAATCACCTCTAGTTAAAGTGAAAGGAGAGTATTTGCCTCAAACTGAACAAAGCCAAATTGAATTAATGCAGAGGAAAGTTTATCATATCACTGTCATAATGATTGATGAAGCCTATAGAGTGATTTTTGCAACATGCATGTAGTTCACTAGTTCACCATTAAGAAGACATTAATCATATCTAACTGATTTAATAACCAGTTCTTTGATGCTGTAATAGCAAGTAGGCAAGGTATAGTTGTTAGTTTTGCAACAAGTGTAAAGATTTCTATAAAATCTACCCTTTCAACTTGTGCATACCCCTTTCCTACAAGATAAGCCTTGTACCTTTCAATGCCTCCATCTACTCTATGTTTTATTATATAAACCTATTTTGATTCAACTAGTCTTTTTCCAACGAAAAGTTCTCGTAGGTCCCAAGCCTTATTTTTCTTTAAAGCTCCTAGCTCAATCATTATAGCTTCTCACCATCTTGGATTAGTGTTAGCTTGAGAAAATGATTTTGGTTCAATTTGGGAAGGCATTGCCAAAAGAAAAGCTGCATGTGAGAGTGTAAAACAGGTATAGGAAAGATGATAAGAAATTGGATAAGGCATATTAAGGACACTAAATTGGATGTAGGTGGAACTGATGGTACTACTCTAGGTATTTCATACTCATAATCTTGTAAACATTGTAAAATTTGACATTGTTGGTAGGGTCATTCAATATGAGGTTGAGTAATTGGAGTAGCAGTGTTTATGGGTTCAACATGATGTTTAGTCTCACTCTGAGAAGGAGGAAAGTTATAAATAGGTTGATTATGGTCATGATCATCATCTTGAATAGGAAGAGGGATGATAGTTTGAAACTTTTCTATAATTTCAAAATTATTCGTTTGAAAAGGGAAATTTTCTTTATAAAACACAATGTCTCATTTAATGTAGATATATTTAGTTTAAAGGTCATATATCCAATAAAGACACAAGATTGTGACCTTGATTAAAATTTATCTTTGGTTTAGGGAGGTTATAAACATAACATAAGCAACCAAAGACACACAAATGGGTGTAGGAAGGTGGATTGCCAAAAAGACACTCATAAGGAGTTTTGCCATTAAGTTTAGGTGTATGCATGTAATTTATAAGGTATGTAGCAATAAGTACACACTCACCCCAAAAATTGATAGGGAAACTAACATGGAATCTTAAGGGATGAGTAACTTCAAGAATGTGTCAGTGTTTTTTTTTTTAACGACCCCATTTTGAAGAAGAGTGTAAGGACAAGAAGTTTGATAATAATGTCTTGTTCCTAAAAATATTTGGATAAATGTCCAAAAGTAAATTCTAAAGGATTGTCACTTCTTACTTGCTTTATATTTCAATTGAATTGATTTTTAATCACAATATGGAAGTGAATTACATAGGAACATGCATCGGATTTTTGTTTGAGTAAGTAATCCTAAGTGCACCTACTATGATCATCCACAATAGTAAGAAAATAATGAGCACCACTAAATTAAGGTTTTTATATGGCCCCCCAAATATCTATATGTATTAATCAAAAGGAAAGAAAGACTTATTAAAGCTTAAAGGAAAAGAATTTTGTGTTTATTTGACATGACGATATACCTCACAACATTTTTCTATATTTTCTAATGGCATTCTAGAGAAGGAAGGAATAAGATGTAAATAATCAAAAGACAAATGACCTATGCGTTGATGCCACATGTTTAGATTGGTGTTAACAGCTACATGATGAATATTAATTCCCTTAAAGTAATACAATTATTCCCTTAAAACACTAGTTCCAATCAACTTCCTCATGGCAAGGTCTTATAACATAAAAATTAGGAAAGAATATAACAACACAATTTAAAGCCTTGGTCAATTTGCTAATTAATAACAAGTTACAGGTTAAATCAAGTATATAGAAAACATACTGAAGGGTTATATCCTTGGTTAAAGAAACATTCTCACAAGCTTGAATAAATAACTATGTCTCATTCAGTAGACGTATATGTGGAATAAATTCTTTATAAGCTTAGTTGAAAATAGTAGATAAGCTAGAAACTATATGGTTTGATGCACTTGTATTCAAAATCCAGTTTAACAATTTATGGATGATTGACTAATCTTACCAACAAAATTTGTCATGTTATTTTGTTTACCATTTAGTAGTCTCATAAGTTGGTCATATTAACTTTGAGTGAGTCTTGCAATTAGATCTTGTCCTTGTGAAAGAATGGATTAGGATCAAGCTATCGATGATCTTACACTTTGTTTTGTAAGTTCATTCTTTATAGCTAAACCTAACTTTGATGCCATATCAAATAATAGTCAGAATCATTTGTAATTTCATTCATTTGAATCCATAAAATATATAATACAATACAACTTAATTGGTTCCAAAACTAACATGTAACAGCAACAAAAATTTAAGACTTCTAAACTAATGTGAAATAGTGATGAAAATCAAATAAAATAAATAGTTAACAATTAGTAGTAAAGAAAATGCTTAAATATATAGAATTAAATAGTTGGCTTATTTTAGTGCCTTTTAAATGTAATTGATTCTATGTTAACCTTTATGAAAATGACAAATCTTGATCTTTAAGATGTGCAAGATGAAAAAACAAGTGACTAGAATCGGGGTTCCAGAGAGCATTCCAATGGTTAGATTAGTGACTTTGTGAGAAGGTAAAAGGAGAATGAGAGTGAAATCCCCTATCAAAAGTCCATACCTTGGTTTATATAAAGAAAATGTGCATAAACTAATACTTTGGGGTTGAACTCGTTCAATAGGTTCTCGACCCAATCAAGCCGTCATGGTTGAATGGTCCAGTTAGTCAATGATTTATTTTGGGCTATGTCATTTGCCCCTTTCTTCTCAGCAGGTACGATGATTGGCTTACTTGGAAACCTTTTGTCTTCTTTGACCAACTATTCTCTACTCTACAATTGGAATCCTAAGAGTTCTTGATAAATAGAGTATCGATCATCCCATGCTTGGGGCTAGTAGTGATTCAACTGTATGGTTGCAGCTAAAAGTTTGACTTTCAATTCAATCATCTCTTTAAGGCTTAGCATTAAAAAGCTGTTTAGGTTAAGCCATTCAAGCCAATTTTACTATAGAGGTCGCTCAATTTGAACTTGATACTGAAGGAGCTACTTAAGCATTTTAGTAATGAGAGAACAATTCAGGTTTGACATAGCTACCGAAGAAGCTACATAGATTTTATCGATGTTAAAAGGTTCATTTGATCTTTAAAGTGCCAAAGGATCTACATGGGCTTTCACATGCAGAGTAATAACTCAATCTTTGCATACTGAGGGGCCCACTCAATCTTAATTTAATGCTAAGGGATCTGCATATTCTTTGACTTTAAGCGTATGGCTCAATCTTTTGCTTTTCACTATTTTCTTCCCTTCCTTTTAGCAATCAGACAAACAATTTATCGTCTTGAATCTTCTACCATTGCTCAGGCCTACTAATGGAAGGGGTCATTTGACCAAAATTGATGTTGATGGAGTCGTTTAGGCCAAATTCAATGTTAAGGTCATTCAACCCAAATTTGATACTAAAAGAGTCTACTCGGACTTTTGTATACCAAGAGATCTGCTCAAATCGAGGAAATTGTTCAGGTTTTTTTACACCAAGGGATCTACCCAGACCGATAGAGCTGCTTAAATTTTTATATACTAAGGGATCTGCCTAGATCAAGGGAATTGCTAAAATTTTTCTATACAAATGGATCTACCTGGACCAAGGGAATTGCTTGGATTTTTGTTCATATTAGGGGATCTGCCTAGGCTTGTCTTTGTGCCAAGGGATCTGCTTAGTCTTCATGTACCAAAGAATCTGCCCAAACCGAGGGAATTGCTCAGATTTTGTTCACGCTAGGGGATCTACCCGGGCTTGTCTTCGTGCTGAGGGATATACTCAGTCTTTATGTATTAGGGGATCTATTCGGACTGAGGAAACTACTCGAATTTTGTTAGTGTCATGGAATCTGTCCAGGCTTTGACATTAAGCTCTTAGCTTAATCTTTTGCTTTTCATTATTTTTTTTCCTTCCTTTACCGATCGAACTCATAATTTACTTTCCCAAATCTTCTACTATATATTAGTTTTTCAATTCTTTGGCTTGCTTTTACTCAAGTCGATTGATCATGGCCAAGAAATTTTGCACAATGAATAAAAGCTAGCTATGCATAGTAAAGATGGATCTACCAAGCACACTTCAATGTTTAAGTTAGTAATCACTTATGAAAAACATAGATTAATACATATCTGGGAGTGAGTGTTAGTACTTATTATTTGTTCTTATAGGCAGTCTCTTCTTTTTAGATGACTGACAATGAATTATTTAGTTTTCACGTGTACTCACTTTTTGTTGGTTGCTGTAAGTTCTTCACTCCTCCCCTTATGAAATACTACATGTCATGCTTTTAGATATGGAAGTTTTGGGAAGTGTCAAGCCTGTCTTGTGGGTCGAAGAATTGATCATTCTCTGAGCTCTTAGGTTGAACGCTATTTTTGGAGACGAGCATCAAACTTTATACATTTTTGTTCCCCCGCACACAAAGAACAACAATGAGTTGGCATAGAAATGTGTGAACATCTCTTCTTGTACAATTTTCAATTTTTGGTAATGAGCATAGCATAATTCTTTCAGTCATGTCATTATGTATGCTTGTTATATCCTATGTAAAAGACAATCTTTAGAAGTAGTAAGATGAATTATTATAAAGGTAATTCTCAAGCATGTTCAAGCACACATTGATACATAAAGAAAATTTGGCAGCCATCACACTCATATATAGTAGCATGCCTATCCAATTTTATAAAAATAATATTGTAGAGGCTCAAAGAGCATCCTACTTTCCGACTCCATCAAATACACTGTGTAAGTGATACGCCAACCTTTCATTACCAAAAACATGTCAAGACATTGAAGCAACTCAAGTAATCAGGCACTTAGCATTTATGTGAAGCATTTATGCGGTTTCTAGTAGTTGTAAATGCTAACACTATAGGTTCATCTAAAATTCCTACAATCCTATATGTATATAGATGGTCTCTTTTATGACACTGACCATTACTATCTATCAATACTTGAACTTTCTTGAGAAATTCAAAGGTCCTTCATATTAGATTTATAAAATAGGTATTCATGTTGACATTATCACCTGTCAGCAAACTATTTGCTTATTCCGAAGTATTATTTTGTAAGCACAATAAAAGATATTTACCTTATGTGAGATACTTGTAATGGATAGGTTGGCTACTATCATACTAACCTTGAGTTGTATTTGACCAAGCTAGCATTATTTGAGCCCTTTTTTGTTTCATGACAAGTTCTAGAATATATTGAATTTTAGTGATGTTCAACAATTTCATTATGCTCTTTTTCCCTTTGGTTTTGCATTATTTTTTATGCTTATTTCTACTAGCAAACTATATAGCCACAACAGAAGCTTGTTGTACATAGTACCATTAACTTGTAATATGCTAGAAACTTCGGTTAGACATTTCATCAAACATCTTATATGCAATTTAGGCTAACCATTTCCTGTATGTAGCTCAAAACATGCATGATGCACAATAAAGTCAATCACAAAATCTAGTGTTTATGTCACTGCAGTAATGTATTTAGCTAAGACTTGCACATTGTGTATTTAAATTTTATAGTTCAAGAAGCCATCCCTTTGAAGGTGTTATAGAGATAAAGCAATACCACTTTGATTACTTCACCCCCTACTACCTTCAATTGATTATAGGTATTTGTCTTCAAT
Organism: Saraca asoca; assembly: GCA_026873985.1. Lineage (NCBI taxonomy): Eukaryota > Viridiplantae > Streptophyta > Magnoliopsida > Fabales > Fabaceae > Saraca > Saraca asoca. The sequence goes on along the minus strand of JANHAO010005421.1, from coordinate 7,417 downwards.
TTATGAAGTGACTGACACTAATTAGATTTGCCTCATGATTTTATGAGGTGCCTTCGACTTTAGTTGCAATTTTGCTTCATTTAGCCTTAGTTTAGTTGAGCTTATGAGCTACTAGATATCTTCCTTGGATGGATCATGAATGTCATTGCTGTTGATGGTAAAATTTGGTTCTGGGCCAAACTCCAGTCAACCATACAGTTCTTGTTACCTTAAATTGCTATTTTGGCTAATAGTAAATAGAAGTAGAAAGCAAGAAGAAGATGAAGAACAACTAAACATAGGATTTTTTAACGTGGTCCAGCCAAAATCGGATGGCATCGATCCCTAAGTCCACGATTTATTTCATTTATCAATGCAAGTTATAGAATACTAGTGTTTATTCATGGCATCCCTCTGATACAATGGCTTAACCCCTTGTTTATAGAAGAAGGGGGTACAAATATAATTTTACCAATTGTAAATATGTTACATCAAATAATAAATATAAAAGATATCTTACACTGCTACAAGTCGACTTCTACAAGTTGCTTTCTATGGGTAGGCCCCGTGAACTGCTTTTTGTATATTAACTTTGCAAGTTGATATTGGCTGAGGAAGTGTTAGAGAGCTCTCTTTTAAAGCCAAGTGTTAGGAGCTAGCTGAGGAAGCAAGTTGGAGTGAGCTGAGGTAGCAGGCTAGAGCGAGCTGAGGCAATAAGCTAGAGCTAGCTGAGGTAGCTGGCTGTAGCTAGCAAGGTAGCAACCTAGAGCTTTCATGTGAGGTCATCATTAACCTGACTAATCTAAACCCTTTCAGTTGGACTTGGGTTTTTACTAGCCTATTTCACATGGTACCAGAAAATGCCTATAACATAAGCCCCCAACTCTCAGTTTGCTTTATGGACTAGGAGTTATAGCTTGCTAGCAAAAGCTCGATGTGTCATGCTAATATGAATAAGTTCCTACAAATCATGACTTGATAATCGTTAGTTAAAAGGAATGTCTGATGAGTCAATTGACTTCGGGAACAAATATCAGTAGATCATATAATTATATATAAATGGATTTCTGCTAGTAAATTATGATTAAAAAAAGATATGTGCCATATTAAGTGGCCAAGGGGGGTCACACAGATGCATGATGATCAAGGTGTTTGGAGTGTCGACAGGATTCCCATTGGAGTTTGACCCAGATGGCTCTTCATAGTTTTGCCATAGAAAAGTGCCTCACAGGAGAGGGTGACTAAAGCCGATTAGGTACAGTTTAGCTATTGTGCTCATACCTAGAGGTATTGTCCCATTTTGATAATCGCCTCGGGGTTTTGTCCCCATCAATGGGAGGTGCCTCGGCTGGCATGAGTTTGAGTGCTCAATGGGCGCATCGGTGTAACCTTCCTGAGCACTCAATAAAGCAGCTTCAACCCTGAAAAAGGGGATAAAAATTAGCAACAATAAAATATTTAATGCAAGGGCAAGAAATTATATCCTATTCATTCATACGGGAGCCACGCTGCTATTGCCGAATCTAGCATGGTAAAATCTCTACATCATTTTTTTTCCAAGACAAGAGATCAACAATTAACCTAATGCTGGGAGCTTGAGGAGTTGAGAAGTGATGACACAGGCAATCGCCATAACTTTGGTGCAAGTTTTTGTTTGTTTTGGTATTGAGTTTACGAAGATCAAAGGCATAATCTGGAAGTCACTGTGCTTTTGTACGTTGATGTTGGGCTCGCGAGGATTGATGATGCAAGGTTAAGGTCATTTGGAACTTGAGGGCATAGACTCTTTTTGGCCACCCTAGACTTGGAAATCATGTTTGACCATTGCATGCATCTCCATTGGCAGAACCACCAACCAAAAACATCTCATCTTGTATATCACATATTAGTGCTAGCATCCCTGGTGATGTTGGTCAGCTATATGTGAGCCCAGCACCAAACTCAGGCTATATGGCAGGTGTGAGAGCTGTCACCAAACCTTATCTCACTATATGACTGCTACACAAGTTGTCTTGATGCATGGCGATGGTGTAAGCTCACTAGCATCCTGTCCTATTGCGTGGTGACAATACGAGCTGAACACCAAGCCTAGGCACTGCATGGTTACTACTATGAGCTCGCCATTGAGCCTGGTTTCTACATGGTCACAAAGGGAGCTTGCTATGGGACAATTTTGCTGAATGGTCATTGTTTGTTATCGAAGTGAAATGTTGCATGGCTGGCATAAACTCTTCATTGGAGCTTGCCTTGCTACATGGTCATCATGCGAGAGCCCGTCATTAGGTCTAGTTGTTGCATATCTATTGTGAGCTCAATGTCGAACACAAGTGTTGCATAACTGTACAGGCTCATCACGAACTGAGTCATTGGTTGTTGTGTGCTCGTCATCAAACTAAATTACCGCATAGCCGCTAGACAAGCCTGTCACCCCAATTTTCACTGTGTGAATCCAGTTGCAGTGCATGGCCAGTGTGCAAGTTCAAATTGAGCCTTGCATGGTTGCTACATAATCTTGTTGGTCTTATTACATGGTCATGCATGAGCTCGATGGATCCAATTGTTACATATTTGTTATGAGTTCAACGCCAAAACCAAGTGCTACATGAGGGCTAAACGGGTTCATCACCAAGCCTGGGCTTGCTATAGGCTATGGCAAACTCACCATCGTCATCAGTCACTACATGACAGTGCGAGTTCATCTTCGAGCCATCTCACTACATGGCAATGTGAGCTTGCATCACGTTCACGTCCAAAATACAACTGCTGCTGTTCTTAACCTACACCAATTTTGGCACTCAACAGATGGTGAGTTCACCATAAAATCGGATCTCTCTGGATGGTGGCTGTATGAGATCGCTATCAACCCGAGACGCTATGGTTACTGGATGAGCCCGTCATCCCAGTCACTGTTATGTGAACCCAACTGTGTTGCATGGCTAGAGCACAAGTTTGTTATTGAAGCGTTTTGCTGCATGATGACACCGAGTCGCTACATGGGGGAGTATGACCCGTCAACGAATCGAGCTTCATTATATGTTTATTTAGCTCATCACAAAACCCAGTTCCTGCATGGCTAATGAACTTGAGCTCGTCATGGGACCTCTTTATTGTATGGTTCGACTGTGAATGCAGGATTTATTTTGAGATTAAGGAAGACATATGGTGCTTCTTCAAATTTCATCAATGCACTGCTTGAAAGTAGCATTGAACTTTCCGAAGCTACTAGTGCTTCTATACCCCCAGGGATGATTTTGGAATGGACCTTGTTGCTACTATGGCAATTGGGGGAATTTCCAGATTTAGGAATGCATCACTAGCTACTTCTCTTAAGAAGAAGTCTTTTTATGGCGGATGAACCACACTCAGGCATCGATGAGAAGTCAAAACATTCTGGTGAGGCAATTGCTTGTTCTACTGTAAAATCTGATGGTTTAGCTACTGGGGAGAATGTGAACATTACTAATGGAGTATAGTTTACAAATGATACAAAAATAGGAAAATTGGTCAACGTCTGGTTTTTCTTTTTCTAGCCAACACAATTGTGTAGGAAATCAACCAAAGCACAGAAAATCAACCAGAATAAAATTGAGGCCCTTTCTTTAGCGCCAAAATGTTGATGGTAAAATCTAGTCAATAGGTGTAAGTTTAGTGTTACCTTAAACTGCAAGTTAAGAGTGTGAACTAACAGGAAAGAAAGAAAGAGAAGAAGAAGAAGAACGGCAAACACCAGAAGCTTTTATCATGGTTCGACGAAAGCTAATCAGCCCTTATGTCCATAGTGAGTTGTATTAAATCTATTTAATGGTTTTTGTCTATGAAACTCAATGGAGATACAATGCTAAGTTACTATTCTAGTAGAGTATCTGCATGCAGTCTATTTTTCTCTCTATCTTTTACAGAGGTTCCCCTTATTTATAGGAGAAGGGAAGGTTATAAATGTAATTTGACAAGTAACAAAATGATTATTTTTACCACATTGGGTAATAAATGCTTGGCGTCTGATAATAAATGCTAGACAAATCATTGTTAGACTATTGGGGGCTGATGTGTCAGCTCTGGAGGCTAAGCTATCAGTTGGAAATATGTGCCCTTAGCTAATGACTAGGCTTCCGTACTGGTGCCTAACTCGCTATCTTAGTGACTTGGACTTGCGCTGGACAACTTGTTGACTGGAGAAGTTAATCCTATCACTGACCTCGCTTGGAATGAATCTATTAAAGGATGGTTGGGCAATGTACTCTGCTCAACAAGCTGGTGCCTTCCTTAGCAAGCTGGGCTTGGGCATCGACCCCGCCATGCATTCTTAGTTCATGAGTAATGAGCTAGTGCCTCGCTAAATGACCTCAATTGTCAAGCGATCTAGGCCTCCTTTTCAGCTAGGCTCTACTTCATATTAGGCCTTGGCTAGTCTATTTTGAGTAAACCAAAAAATACTCATAACAATTACTGAGTGTAATGCTCTATCAAACCTTAAATATTGCCAGACCCATTAATTTTGACAATTGCTCAACCTTAAAGAGACATGAGCAACGAGATGATGTTGGGAGTCCTCAACAGATCCTAAAATCATAGAACCTCATTGCATATCAAACGTTCGATCGAATTGTCTTGAGAATGTAAACAAAATATTCAAGAATTTGAGATATTCCTTTCCAACTAGGTGGAGAAATTGGGGAAAATTGTTTCAATCCCTATGCACGGGCTCTTTTTAGTTGAATTTGGTGGAGTATTCTTCCCGTGTTCACCCATAGGGAGGAACTCTACAAAATCTCTAATCTAACTCAAATGAAAGGATGATCAATCATACAATAATGGTGGCTGGGAAAGTCACAGATGGCACTAATGACAAATATTGATCTTTAAGACCTACAAGATGAGAAAACAAGTTATTAGAGTTAGAGCTTCGGAGAGCGCTCCGACGGTCAAGTTAGTGACCTTGTGTTGATGGTGGAATCTGGTTCTACCAAATTTCAATCAACTGAGATAAGTCCTCGAATCCCAAACTACTTTTTGGTCAATGGAACGAAAGGAGAAGAAGGTAGAGAGGAAGAATGACAATGGCAGATAGTATTTTTAACGTGGTTCGGCTAAAACTAGGCAATATCTATTCCTACATCCACGATAGCTTTCTATTGATTTGAAGAAATTTTTATAGAGTTTCAGTATATATGTTTCAACTTTTTTCAACCTGGATCCTCCCCCATTCTATTTATAGGAGGTAGAAGGTTACAATTGTAATTCTACATGCTATAAATAAGTTACATCAAACATTAAATGTACAAGACAATTTAATCTTCTGCAAATCGGCTCTTACAAGTGGCTTTCTGTGGGTGGGCCCCTCTTGTCTACCTAGACTAAGAGTTAACATAAACTTGTCTGGTGCTCTATCTCACTGATCACGAGCTAAGATGCTAGGCTTGGGGTCGCTGCTAGCCTTCATTTGGTGAGACCGACCTCGCTCTTAGCAAGGTGAGCTTTAGTGGGGTAGCTCACTTCTTGGCAAACTGTCTCTCTAACTTCTGGCTTTATTTCCATCTCTGACTCACAATTTTAGCGAGGTAGCACAATCTTAGCGAGCTGAGCTTTTCTAACAATTTTTGTTAGGCTTTTGCCTATTTATTATGCGAGACTGGATTTTACCCATAACATAAGCCCCCCAACTCTCAGTTTGCTTTGCGGACTAGGAGTTGTAATTTTGCTGAGTAGTCAAAGTCTTTGCACTGATGCACTATCATTTCAAACTTTAGTTCTTTCACTTCATTCTTTTTAGGTCATACCTCTTACCATGCATAATCTATGGTCGTTGGCATGGCAGCCTCGTTTTCTTTAGAACATTTGATTTGAGATAGCTAATTATCCTTTGGGCCCTTTACTGAACCCAGACTAGTTTATAAAGCCTGAAAAGCTCTTCCTACTTCTTCGTGGAATGGTTTGATGGAAGCTTTGGTTAAGCTTGCCATGTTTCTGATAATCCAATTTTTGGTGAAGTGTTTTGAGGCATGCGTGGCCTGCTATAGGAGATTAGGAGGCATGAATGGCATGCTGCACGTGACTTCCCTGCATAACTCTTTAGTTGGCTATTAGGGAGTCTTGTGCAGATCTCATATTATCTCCTCACGGTTCTACCGTAAGATTCAGCCTTACTAGTCAGACTCCTACGCTTTTTTTGAGTTGCTCTAAGCATGAGTTAGGAAAGGAGCAGATGCTGAGGAAGGCTATAAGAAGAAGAAGATTGAGGAGCAGTCATGCTCGTTGATTTTCTAGCCGATCAGAGTTCGTCTCTTAGGGGCCGGCTCTTTCCTTCTTTGTAGAAGCAATAGCTATAGGCTTTTTTATTTCTGTGCTTCTCATTTTTTGATGTGATTTTACCTCGTTGAATGAGGTTTTTAATGAATAAGCTCTCTCTATATCTCTTCAATGTTGCTTTGTATGGTAATGCATGTTCCTGTAAAACACAATTGAATAAGACATTCAAATTACCAATCAGCCATATTTAGTCAATAAATCTTGGCATCTAAATGCTCTTATAGCCAATAATATTTGGATATGTCGCATGCGAACTGCGCCTGGAAAAAGGGGATCACATGCGAGCTGCGATCATTTGGTCGCATGAGAGCCATGTTTTACTACTTATGCCATAGCAACTTTGTTGCTTAGTGGGCTGATAATCAAGTTTATTTTGACATCTTTGCATCTTAATCAAGCTCATAGCTCTTTGCTGGATTTGAGTGTTTAATAGTGTCTCTATGAGAGAGGTATTGCTCGCTGGGATGTATCGACAGGGTAGGCTTTGTGCCATCTTACCTTGGATGTATTTGTATGATTTTATCTCGTTGGAATGTATCGATGAGGTAGGCTTTGCACCATCTCACCCTTAGATGTATTCACATGATTTTATCTCGTTGGGATGCATTGACGGGGTAGGCTTCGCACCTTCTCACTCCCAGATGTATCCACTTTATTTTATCTCACTGAGATGTATCGACAGGCTAGGCTTTACGCCATCTCACCCTCAGATGTATCTACATGATTTTATCTCACTGGGATGTATCGACAGGGTAGGATTTGCACCATCTCACCCTCGGATGTATCCGTATGATTTTATCTCGCTGGGATGTATCGACGAGGTAAGTGACCGGCTACCGAACCAGTCAAGATCAGAAATTTATAAAATCAGATTACACGACTCTACTTGTAGCATAGAGCAACACCGGGTTGAGCCCTTGGATCATTTTAGGATGATGATATCAATCAAATTAGGAGATGTAAATGGGGGGTTGGCAGAAACTAAACTAACAAAAAAATACACTAACACTACAAAACAGAAATGAAAACTACAACAAATAAACAAGTAACCAGCCAAGGGAATTAACTAGCTTGAAGTTAATGCATCCTTGATCACTTAAGGTTCATCCAATTGTTGAAAATCATAACAAGA